>JAAAKC020000007.1:1287186-1301633 GCA_010014765.2 Aenictocupidus jacobsonorum | reverse complement strand
CTCGTATAAAATATAAATAGGATGGATATAAAGTAAGGACCGGCCTCGGCCATTTATGGTCGCAGCGTTGCGTACTTTTTGCATTCTTAATGATTTGGCAGACACTGAGTAGTAACGACAGTCGGCGTAAAGCGAAATAACTCATTACGTGTTTACCCGCACCGAAGAAGTGCCGGAGGTGCGTGGTATGACGGCGTAAATTATAAATGTACGCTAATCAGGAGTGCAAATTGCGACGATGGCGGCGGCGACGGCGGCGGCGGTGGCGGTGGCGGCAAAAATTTCACACTCTTTTTGTGCGTTTTTTGCCACGGTGGTGGCAGCGCGTTAGTGCGTTAGTAACGCGGCGTTTCGGGTAGTGATTGATGGGCGCGCGCGACTTGACGCAATTATGCAAATTATTAAATTAATCTGCTCCCCCTCTACGCCCCCCACCCCACCCCCGAGGTGGAAAGATTAAAATTTCTCGGAGCGATGCGCGTGAAGCATTTAATGTGCCAATCAATCCGATCGTTAAGGGCAATTTCAGCAAGAAGCATTTGCAATCTTGGCAAGAACAATGCCCTCGCTGTTTGAGGACTGTTTTAAGCAAATTGCAGTCATTTTATTGTGCGAATGCGCGCGATGCTGCAGCGGCAGGCCGCGAGCGCACACACGCCTTTTAATAACACTCGAGAGGCGCGTGCCGCGGACAGGTGTCACTTGAAAGCGTGCCGGCCGGCGGCGGCGGCGGCGGCGGCGGCGGCGCTGCTGCATTTACATGATGATGAATGCCGGACCATTTGCGCACAAATGCGCGTCCATCACCACCAGAGCATCATCGTGACGCCCAGCGCCAGGCAGCGCGCGCGCGAGAGGCGCAAAACAACAGACGGTTTTCCGCCGCGGCCGGCAGTAATTCCGCGCTGCGTAACGCACGCCCCACCGCCATCGCTCATCGCCCCCATCCGCCACCTCCCCCGCCTCACCTCGTCCTCGAACCATCCAGCCGCATTTTATCTGCGCGACGCCGACTGCGTTGGGCTTTATTGATTCGTCTCTCTTTCTCTCACTCTCACTCTCGCTAATTCACTTTCTCTCTCTTTCTCACTCTCACTCGCTAATTCACTCTCTCTCTCTCACTCTCACTCGCTAATTCACTCTCTCTCTCTCTCACTCGCTAATTCACTCTCTCTCTCTCTCTCTCACTCTCACTCGCTAATTCACTTTCTCTCTCTCTCTGTCTCACACTCTCGCTAATTCACTTTCTCTCACTCTCACTCGCTAATTCTCTCTCTCTCTCTCACTCTCGCTAATTCACTTTCTCTCTCTCTCACTCTCGCTAATTCACTTTCTCTCTCTCTCTCTCTCACTCTCTCTCATTCTCGCTAATTCACATTGTCTCTCTCTCTTCGTGTGTTCGCAGGCCGAAATATGGAGCGTCTTCATTGCGATCCTGCGGAAGAGCGTTCGCAATCTGCAGGCGTGCACCGACGTCGGCCTCATCGAGCACGTCCTGAAGCGGCTTCGCAACGCCGACCTCGTCGTCGCCGGTACGGTAACAGTGAGCGCAGATGGCGCTGGCCACGAGACTGCCGCTGCGGACGGCGCAACGGCCGCGGCCGCCGTTTCTTTCTCATTCCTTTGTTTAATCGTCGCGATAATAACAATAACGGGAACCTCTCACGGGGGAAAACGGTGGAGCAGCGAAGCTGCATGCACAATAGATGCCGGTAACTGGTATTGCAGCCACGCGTGCTACATATGCAACACACAATGCATGCCAGAACAAAACCGCGCCGGAGGAGAATTTTAAAAATGGAGAAAACGTTGCGCAATCGTACCGTGTGGCAGTTTAGCTGGTGACGTCAACAAATTGTTCGTATTACTTGCTTGTGTTCCATTCTCCGTTTGTCGGAGCGTACGCCACGCGCCATTCCGAAGGAAAAGTACACGTATTTACACGGCAGGCGTGTTGATTAAATTTTTGTTTTGTGATGCGCTGCCGTAAACACCATGTGTATTAATGTTTATTATTTTTCAGATTTATTAATAGAAATGTTAGGTGTGCTTGCCAGCTATAGTATTACAGTTAAAGAATTGAAGCTTCTGTTTGGCGCGATGAAGGCAGTCAACAGCAAATGGGTATGAACTTTCCCCCCCCCCCTGCTCTCTTTCTCTCGCTGCCGCAGCGCCACCATTCATTTTTAATTCAAACATTCGTCGCAGCCGCGGCATTCGGCCAAGCTGCTCAACGTCCTGCGTCAGATGCCACAGCGCACCGGGCCGGACGTCTTCTTCAGCTTCCCGGGCCGCAAGGGATCGGTGAGTGTACAAACAACATTGGGGCGCGCACGACGACGGCGCGCACGCGGCGCAACGGCGGATCTAACCTGTACGGCGTCGTTCCGCAGGCGATTGTGCTGCCGCCGCTGGCGAAGTGGCCGTACGAGAATGGCTTCACCTTCACGACATGGTTCCGCCTCGATCCCATCAACTCCGTCAACATCGAGCGCGAGAAGCCCTACTTGTACTGGTAAGCGCCGTCACTTACTTCAATCCTGCCCCCCGCCGCCACCGCGAACGCGGGCGGCGCGCGCCGAGTCGTCGCACGACTGACTTTTGTTCGTTTCAGCTTCAAAACGAGCAAGGGCGTCGGCTACACCGCACACTTTGTCGGCAATTGCTTGGTGTTGACGTCGATGAAGATTAAGGGCAAGGGTTTCCAGCACTGCGTCAAGTACGAGTTCCAGCCGCGCAAGGTACGTATGGGAATGGAAGGAGCGGCTTCCGCCGCGTTTATTGTTTTTCCTCCGGCGGCGTTCGCGCCAGCAGCAGGAGCAAGCCGCAAAATTGTAATTTTGTATCGTTTCCCTCCGCAGTGGTACATGCTGGCGGTGGTGTACATCTACAACCGATGGACGAAGAGCGAAATTAAGTGTCTCGTCAACGGGCAGCTGGCGTCGAGCACCGAGATGGCGTGGTTCGTCAGCACGAACGAGGTGAGCGGAGCGCCGCCGCCGCCGTCAACTCGCCGACGGCGCGCGCCCGCCAGCTGCCATCATTTATCCTGCGCCAGGCGCACGCGCCGCCTCGACCACAAATTGTGAATTTCGGGCGCCGCTCACGCGCGTACAGCGCGGCAGTGGCTGGGGCGCGTCGTACTTGCGCATTCCGCTCGCAAATTAGCTGGAACCTTGCGCAACTAGCGGCTTTCGCAAGGAACCACCGATAAAGCGAAGCGCGCAGGGATTCAATCGTTTGCATACTGCGCCTAGCCGCGCGGCATGCGAGCGCCGCGGGGTCTACGGCGATTCCCCATACGAATTTCGAGCGCGCGCGCGCGCGCGCGTCTTGTAAGGATGCGCGCATCTTTTTGCTCCCCTGCCGCCTTGCGGAGGCTGAAGGGGGGCCCTTTATATGCGCATGGAAATGGAATTCAAATAGGCGCACGCTGTATCAGCGCGGCGGTCAGGGGTGCGGGAATGCCTTCTCGCCGGCAACAATTTACATCCTATCTGCCCGGTATTGATTGAGTCGTGTTGCTGACGCTTTGCTTCCACGCCCCGACAGCCGTTCGACAAGTGCTACATCGGCGCCACGCCGGAGCTGGACGAGGAGCGCGTCTTCTGCGGCCAAATGTCCGCCATCTACCTCTTCAGCGAAGCGATCTCGACGCATCAGATTTGCGCGATGCACCGGCTGGGGCCGGGCTACAAGGTGCGTGCCATGCTCCTCCAAGCCGCCGCCCCCCCGTCCTCCCACTTGCAGCCGCTTGTAATTCGATTCGAACTCGCTGTACTGAACGCCGCCGCCCTGCTTATTACTTCGTTACAGAGTCAATTTCGCTTCGACAACGAGTGCCACTTAAGCTTGCCCGACAATCACAAACGGGTGAGTGACGCGTGCAGCGTCGGCGACGATGGCGCGCCCGCCGCCGCTGTAGTCGCGGCCGCCGGCGGCGCGCCGCCCCCCAGCCAGATTCAGATTCCGAATGCATCCGATGCACGTTCCGTAAGCATGCTTTTATTTTTAGTTAATTCATTTTGCGTCGATGCTGCCGCCGCTGCTACTGCTGGTGCTGCTGCTGCTCTTCCTCCACCGCGAAGTCGGGTCGTTATGCGCGGCGCGAAATTTCATTACGCTTTAATTTCATCATGCGCGGGCTGAAAAGCAGCGAATGCGATGCAATCGCAACGCGGCGCGCAAATGGCGCGTGCATATTCCCTCCGCTTCATTCATTTTCATGTGTCATGCTACGGCGATCGCATTGGCGCGCAAGGCATAACACGACCGGCGAAGCCGTGCGGCTCTGCACCGTTTCGTTACGCAAATTTGCCGCTGTGTGGTCCTTTCACGGCCGAGCATATCGATTGCCAGACATTGATAAGCATCCAGCGCTGGGTTGAGAGCGCACGCCGCGTTTTAATCAGCTCCGGATCCTTCGAGCACTCCCCGCCGCACTCGCAATGTAATGTTGTTGTTTCCGCTGTGATTGTGCCTGCATGTTATTTGCATTTTTGTTATTCGAGCGAAAATTTAAATCGCACGCTGGCGCGGTTTCATTAACCGCAGCCGGCAGCACGCTGGAAATCTCGTTAGCGTCGGATTTGCATTGACACGCCGAAACGCGTTTTTAATTACGATGTGCATCCACATGTAGCGCAATGTGTGTGTGTGTGTGTGTTTGCAGTAGTTGTGCCCTCTGTAGAAGTGGCGTTTCTGTTTTTGGTGCTAGTTTGGCGCGTTTGCGCTTCGTTGGTTTGTGCACTGTTGCGTTGGCTTTAGCAACGTTGCGGCGCGTAAGCGTATTATATTTGGACCTCGCGCGTGTGCGTGTGTGTGTGTGTATGTCCCCGCGAGGTTTTCCGCCCCCATGCGCCTGCCGCCGTGGCAGCCGCCGCGCGCATTTCAGATTTCCGGCACGTAACTCTTTGATGCGCCTGTGTGCCGCGCACTCGCCGCTACAATATGAATTATGCACTGGCAGGTCCTCTACGACGGGAAATTGTCCAGCGCCATCGTATTCATGTACAATCCGGTGGCGACGGATAGCCAGCTGTGCTTGCAGTCGGCGCCCAAGGGCAACATCTCCTACTTCGTCCACACACCGCACGCGCTGATGCTACAAGTAAGTCACAAATTTATATAACATTTTAGGCGAGCGAGCGGGTGCCAGTGATATGGTTTGCCTCGGGGGCGAAGCGTTAATTTATGACGCGGCCCGGCCCGGCCGGGGGCGGGCTGCGACCGAAGCTGGCGCTGGAAGGACGATGCATATCGCACAACTTTGCTGCCGTGATTTATTCACGCTAATATCTCGACGGCGCCCGTTATAGAGGCGCAATAAAAGCGTGATCGTACCGCAAAGGTACGCGCCGCGCGTATTTTTCCGTCCATCCGTGCAGGATGGCGATGGGGATGGTGCATCGTAATATGTTACGCCGCATTACGCGAAAATGACAGCCCCATTCCCGCGCGCCCCCCAACCAGCGGCTAATATGTTTATGACCGCTATTCGAACACCAGCATTCATCGCGTGGCACCGCTTGATTGACAGCGCATTGAGTGCTTGCTTTTCGTCCACTAATGTGCGTGTTTCGCTGTTGCAGGACGTGAAGGCAGTGATAACGCATTCCATCCACAGCACGCTGAACTCGATCGGCGGCATTCAGGTCCTCTTTCCGCTGTTCTCGCAGCTGGACTCGCCGTACGAGTGCGCCACCACGACGGACTCGAAACGCGACTCGACGCTGTGGTAATGCCGCCGAAGGTATGCGGTAATGTGCGCAACACTAACAATTCTCTCTGCCCCCGCCCAGTTCGAAGCTGCTGGGCTTCATCTGCGAGCTGGTCGAGACGTCGCAGACGGTGCAGCAGCACATGATCCAGAACCGCGGCTTCCTCGTCATCAGCTTCATGCTGCAGCGCTCGTCGCGCGAGCACCTCACCATCGACGTGCTCGGCTCCTTCCTCGGCCTCACCAAGCACCTCGTCACCTGCCTGAGCGCCAACAGCGAGCTGCTGCTGAAGCAGGTAAGCCGGCGTGGGCGCGCTCGCCGCGTTGCGCCCACCGGCGGCGAGCGATGCCGGCTGTAAATATGGCTCCAGTAAAGCGCACCCACCAGCCACGCGCCAGCCAACCCCCAAACGCCCACCACCATCTCCCAACACACAGCACTCGAGCGTGTTCGCGTCGCCATGCGAACCATGCGTCCCGAATCGGGCGAGTGATAGCGAGTCGGCCCCTCCGACGTTGTTTGTTCTCTAATGGTGTTTCTTACAGAGTTGATTGAATAGGTGGTATAGTTTTCTACAGGCATGCCAACTAGAATAGCGGACAATTCGCTCGACTGCCATTAGCGTAGATTGCAAGTGCTTGCTTTCAATTTTCCTTTCCTTGTTTCTGATCGTTGCCGGGCGCGACAATGTCGGCGCTGGGCAGCGCACTTGCGGCGGTTTATAAAGCAGTATGTGACGACGGCGTGGCGGCGCTAAATTTGCATATAAATTAAATGGATCTACAATCGCCGAGCTATTAGTTGACGTCGCATGCCGGCGGTGCCGGATTGGCGGTTTGCCGAATTGTTACGCGGCAAGCGAGCGATTGCTTCCGATTGGCGGCCGGCTATAACGCGACGGACTTTAATGCGCCGTGTTGTTCTTTCATCCACCCATCTATCACAGCGGGGAGCGGGGGGAAAATGCGCGCACATTGACCGGCGCTGCAAACGATGTGCGGCGAGCATTTCGAAGCGAAGCGATCGCTAATTCAGTTGTAAATTTGTTTAACAATTGTAATTTCCGCGCGCTGCTGCCGCCCGGGCTTGTTTTACGTGCGTTCGCGCCGGCGCGCAATCGATATTCAGTTATTTCGCCATTTCGAGTGGAAATTAGCGAGCGCTGCGCGGCGCGTTTTTATTCGGAGTCCTCCGCAGCTTGGTGCAGCGCAATAATTATCGAATGAGCGTGCTGAATATGCCACGCCGTGCTGCCCTTTGCATATTTACTACGTTTCGCCGTTGCTGCGATGTGGGTGGTTCAGTTAGTGATTGCAAAGGCTGCACGTTCAATTTTAATTGCGACACGTGTTGCGCGTCGATGAAAGAAACTGGTCCGGTTCATGCGAGTTGGATGTCGGCGCTAGTTAGTATTGAGTTTCCGGTCGACATGATAGCACGTGTGATTGTGTTTCTTTTTTAATATTGTAAATTGTGTTTATCGCTTCAATGCACGTGAAATTTTTCGTTGATTTAATGTGACAATTTATTCACCAGCGCGGCACAAACGTGCGCGTTTGATAGATTCCGTTATTTGAGTTTGTTTCATCTGCCTGCTTTCTGCAAACCTTTTGAAATAGTTAGAGATAGTGATAGTGTGTGGACGTATGTTTGCTCTCATACCCGCTCCCAACTAGAGCGCATGCCAGAATGCATCCCTCCTAGAGACGTTCTTAGGCAATTCTTTTCTCTGAGTGTCGAATAGATTATGCTAGTACAATTCCGTGCCGGCGTAGAACACGTTTGCCAGTCGAAACCAAATCGAAACCGACCGCATAATATAGAATATACATACATGTGTCCGCGTCCGGTAAGTACGGGGCAGGTTAATCCATTTTGATTTAGTTGTTTTGCTTCTCGTTCCTGACGTGGCAGCTCCTGGACCACGTGCTCTTCAACCCGGCGCTGTGGATCTACACGCCGGCGCCGGTGCAGTCGAAGCTCTACTCGTATCTGGCCACCGAGTTCCTATCGGACACGCAAATCTATTCGAACGTCCGCCGCGTCTCCACCGTGCTGCAGACGGTCCACACGCTCAAATACTACTACTGGGTGGCCAATCCCAGGTCCAAGAGCGGCATCACTCCGAAGGGATTAGGTAAGTGGCGATTTGGATGCGCCGCTCGGATTAAAGCGGTCTTTCTCTGCGCGCGCAGACGGCCCCCGTCCGGCTCAAAAGGACATCCTGGCCATACGGGCGTACATCCTGCTCTTCTTGAAGCAGCTGATCATGATCGGCAATGGCGTCAAGGACGACGAGCTGCAGAGCATTCTCAACTACCTGACCACCATACACGAAGTACGTATCGCGCGCGCGCTGCAATAGGAAGCTGCGCCGAGGTTTCGTAAACGTGATGCAATTTCAGGACGAGAACCTGCACGACGTGCTGCAAATGTTGATCTCTCTGATGTCCGAGCATCCCTCGTCGATGGTGCCGGCGTTCGACTGCAAGCACGGCGTGTGCACCATATTCAAGCTGCTAGCATCCGAGAGTCAATTAATTCGGCTGCAGGCGCTGAAATTGCTCGGCTTCTTCCTCAGCCGCAGCACGCACAAGCGGAAATACGACGTAATGAGCCCGCACAACCTGTACACGCTGTTGGCGGAGCGGCTGCTGCTCAACGAGGAGTGCGTCTCCTTACCGACGTATAACGTGCTGTACGAGATAATGACGGAGCACATTAGTCAGCAGATTCTCTACACCAGACATCCGGAGCCGGAATCGCACTTTCGCCTCGAGAACCCGAGTGAGCAATCGGTTGCCAATTCTATACCGCGTTTAACGCTCTCAGCGACGCGCGCGCGCGCTTATCAAACTTGCGCTTGACTCCTGCGCCTCGTCTGCCTTGCAGTGATCCTCAAAGTCGTCGCCACGCTCATCCGCCAGTCGAAGCAGAACGAGCAGCTGCTGGAGGTGAAGAAGCTCTTCCTCAGCGACATGACGCTGCTGTGCAACAACAATCGCGAGAACCGCCGCACCGTGCTGCAGATGTCCGTCTGGCAGGAGTGGCTCATCGCGATGGCGTACATCCACCCCAAAAACGGCGAGGAGCAGAAGCTCTCCGACATGGTCTACTCGCTCTTCCGGATGTTGTTGCATCATGCCATCAAGTACGAGTATGGGGGGTGGCGCGTGTGGGTGGATACGCTCGCCATCGTCCACTCCAAGGTATGCACGGGTGCGCTTGTGCGATTGCGTGTGCGTGTGTGTGTTGTGTATGCAAGTGTAAAGTTGTCGGATGAGGGGTGCGCGAGTTTGAGGGGTGCGACTCTGTTTGCAGGTCTCGTACGAGGAGTTTAAACTGCAGTTTGCGCAAATGTACGAGCACTACGAGCGGCAGCGCGCCGATAACATCACCGACCCGCTGGTGCGCCAGCAGCGGCCCATCAGCACGATATCGGGCTGGGAGCAACAGAACGAGCCGGTCGCAAATGGCTATCATGACGACGGCAAGTGGAGCAATGCGAGCAGCGCCGTGCTGCAGGAGATCGATCAGGCGTCGGAGAAAACCGAGCCGATGTGCAACTGCGAGCTGAACACGCCGATATCGGAGGGCAGTCCGTCCTCATTCATGACCAAGCGCGACGACAGCGAGGGCGTTTCGCTGGACTCGCGCACCAGCGATCTGTACAGCGACGTGAAGCTGGGCAAGGAGTCGCCGCTGTCGCCCGGCTCCTCAATGAAGTCGTCGCCCGTCTGCAACGGCGTGCACTCGGAGAGCTGCACGTCAGTGATGTCTGAGAAGCGCTTGGACGACGACGAAGACGAGGACCTCGACCCCAAGGCGAAGATCATCGAAGAGATCGTCGAGGAGATTCTGATACAGAGCGAGAAGATGCTAGAGATCGTTGCTGAAGATGAGGGCAACGCGTCCCCGATAGTGCGAGATGAAGAAATTATCCAAGCCGTAAGCGAAGTTGCGAATAACGCGAACGACATGGAAACGCCTGCCAGCAAACCGGAAGATGGCGACCTCTCCGATGGGAAGCCGTCCTCGCCGGAGAACAGTCCTAAAAAGGAGATAAGCATTTGCGTGATCGATTCCAAAATGGCCGAAATCGTTCCGACCAGTCCCGAAAAGGATAGCGATTTGTCGGAGCGGTATCAGACGCCCACAGACATGAGCGAAACGGAGCGGAGAGAGGAGGATGACCCTCCCAAGCGGGCCGACGAAGATGTTGTGTCCACCGAAAAGGCGCAGGAAATCGTCGCAAATCGAAAAGATGTGAAAGGCGAGGACGATGAAGCGAAGAGGGAGATCGTCGCTGTGGAGCCAGCGGAGATGCCGAAGGAGCCGGCGCAAGACGCGCAAATACTTAACGATGTGCCAATTGTTGATAATAGTGCTGTGTCCGTAGATTTAGAGCCGTCCAATGTTGAATCTAGTCATAGCGAAGGCGTCCGCGACGAGGCGCTAGTTGAAAGCACGATGAACCAATCAAACGCCGAGCCGCTGCCGAGCGACGAGCGCGCTGAGGCGGCGGAGGTCGAGAAGATTGCGACGATCTCGCAAATTTGTGATCCTAGTCATTACCCGACGAGCACGGAGACCGGCAGCAGCGAGCCCTCCGTCGCCGATAGTCCCATCAAATCGACCGAGGAATGCAAGCGGCGCAACAGCTTGCCACCGAATCCATCCGACCAGCCGACCAGCGAAATCAACGGCGACCGCGCTGCGCACGCTTCGCCGCAGAAGCGGCCGCACAGCGCGTCCACATCGACGCAGGTCGAGCCGAACCACTTCGATGCCAAACGCAAGTCGGGCTCGGCGTCGACGCGCCCGATGTTCAGTCCCGGCCCGACGCGCCCGCCCTTCCGCATTCCGGAGTTCAAATGGTCGTACATCCACCAGCGCTTGCTGTCGGACGTACTGTTCTCGCTGGAGACCGACATTCAAGTATGGCGATCGCACTCGACGAAATCGGTGCTCGATTTCGTGAACAGCAGCGATAATGCGATCTTCGTGGTGAACACGGTTCATTTAATATCGCAGCTCGCAGATAATCTAATTATCGCCTGCGGTGGGCTGCTGCCGCTGCTAGCATCTGCCACGTCGCCGAATGTAAGTACATCCGAGGGTGATTGCCTGCAAATCCCAACACCCATCCACGCTAGTGCCTAGTACAATCGATTTTCGCGCAGCTGGTGTGGCCTTTAACGAAGGGCTAAACGTTAAACGCCACTATTTGCTTGCATTTTAGAGCGAGCTGGACGTCATTGAGCCGACGCAGGGCATGCCCATCGAAGTGGCTGTTTCGTTCCTTCAGCGTCTCGTCAACATGGCTGACGTTTTAATATTCGCCAGTTCGTTAAACTTCGGCGAGCTGGAAGCCGAGAAGAATATGTCCTGCGGCGGCATTCTGCGCCAATGCCTGAGATTGGTAAGCTGGCCTCTCTAACGTAATAATCCTCACCCAATCTCCGCCACTCCACGTCTGTACATAGCGCCAAAATTACGAATAAATTTGATATCACGTGTGCGCTAGGTATGCACCTGTGCAGTCCGTAATTGTCTGGAGTGTAAAGAACGAAGTCGACCGCATCACACTCTTGCACCGCCACACAATGCTAATCACAAGTCTGCACATTTACAATCCTTCATCCGTGGCGTTCACAACTCGCCCAAGGTAAGGTTTTGCTTTCGCTAAGACGGCCATCGGCTCGAGTCGCGTGACGAGCACCGCCTAACCCCCTCGTTGTTTAGAACATCGCCGAGAACTTGTCGAACGTCTCCAGTCCCGTTAAGGACCCCGAGAAGCTATTGCAAGACATGGACGTGAACCGCCTGCGCGCCGTCATCTACAGAGATGTGGTGAGAATGTTTGCACAGGCATAAAACCAGCACCACTTGACTTAATCCCTCTCTCTAATTACCCGTCTTGCAGGAGGAGACCAAACAAGCGCAGTTCCTCTCGCTGGCGATCGTCTACTTCATCTCGGTGCTGATGGTATCGAAGTACCGCGACATCCTCGAGCCGCCGGTGACGATACGAGCGCCCAGCCCGGTGCCGGCCATCCGCAATAATGGCCCACACCATGCGGACAGCCCGCAAGGTAAAGCGTGCAAATTCGTACAAACACGCGCGCGCACACATACACCGCAGCCACACGCCCTCGTCGGCAGGGGGTGGTGCGCATTTTACTAGGGCCGTAGGACATTGTTAGGAGTGCCAGCGCGCCATCACTTCACACGCTTACTCACACTAAATACGAAATATCTCTCGCAACTCACCGATCGATTTCTGACAGCGACCATCCTAGATATTCACATTGGACGCGTACGTGGCTTGTACCTGCCTGTTGTCTCGTTTAACATCTCTTGTTAGCAGCGCGCTGTTGATGAAAGGATGTGTACTAACAATTGTTTTTCTTATCTGATGTGGGCGCAGAGGGAAGTGCGAGACCCCTCTTCCCGCAGTGGTCGCATCACGTCTATCCGCAATTCCTGCCCGGCTCACATCCCAACGCGGCCCAGCCGTATCACAACTATCCGCGCCATCGGCATTCCTATGTGAAACACCATTATAATATCAATAACAACCATCATTCCCACCATCACAACCATAAGATTGACCACAGGTACCAAAGAAACACGATTACCAGTCATACAGGTAATTTGCTTGTTTGGAATTACACTGCACGCAAAACATCACTGATTACTTAGCATCCTACTCGGTTATTTTCGTTCGTCCTTTATCCCCCGTAGATGGTTTGAATTATCTTAAATTTGGGCTTGCTTTAATTGCGAAAAGACGAATTCTTGTGTTCGTTTGTGTTTTGCTCATTAATCTCCAGCTACGTACGTTACGTTATCTGTAAGAGCAGCCGCATAAATGTCCGCAATTAAAACAGCATCGTTTACAGGCTCCAGAGCAATTCATAGTCAAACCCACGAAGATGGCGACTACGAAGTGATTACCGCCTACGTGATGGACGATAATCATTCGGTGCAGGACCAAGACTTGCATTCGGGACCACCGTCAATCAAAGTAAGTTCCTCCTCCTTCTGCACGCTTTATTTGCCTTTTCGTGTAATTTTAACATTGACATAAAATCCAAATTGAATGTTGGAGGGCGCGTGCTCCTTGTGTGAACAACAGCATGTGCAGAACTTAGCTTTATGGTGGGGTCGAGTCGATGCTTGCGTTGCGGTCTACACCCTTCTCTCATTAACTTGAATTAATCTCTCCTTCTAATTAACGCATTGCTTTCCTTTTGGCTGATTGCGCACCTGACAGGTGAGCGCAAGGCAGCGACCGAGCATTGGGCACGGATTCTCAGTAGATTACTCTATGGATGGGATGCGGCATGCTCGTAACAGTCGTAATCGTGCTGATCTTTCCACTCGTAATAAGGTAATTGATATTGTTTGGAATATCTTAGCGGGGGCGACGAGGCGGGGGGTTGCTGATGATCAGGAACTGATTTGGGCGTTTCTAAACTGTTTGCATGCGCCTTTGGTTCCGTTTGACATTCGGATTTATTGAATATAAACGAAGAAAATCTTTAAGTAGCATGCGGTTGAGGCCATTACTAAACGAATCTAAAATTTGCTAATTTTCACTCTTCTCGTCAATCAATCATATCATATCATAGAAACGAGGTACTGATACATGAAGTATTTTACAGAGTGTTGACTCTATAGAAGAAATAACTTCAGTTAACTCAGCTGAAACGCATATTAACGTAGAAGGCAGCGAAACAATGGAGGACAATAAAATCACCAACGACGAGAACTGGACAGACATTAATCTGAACGAGGACGGCGAGGCGCACCACAAGGAGGACACCCGCAACATGCAGAACCTCGCCCACGGCGGGCACATGGATATCGAAGGCAATATCCAGAGCGAGCGTGGCGAGAAGCAACACTCCGAGATTTCCGTCGTCCGCGTGCCGGAAAGCATCATTCAGGCGACGACGCAGGCGCGTCCAGACGATCTTCCGGTGAACAATCTGGTCGAGCACATTCCCATTCCGACGCCGTCGCGCGAGGCCTCCCTCACGCAAAAATTGGAAATGGCGCTCGGCTCCGTGTGCCCCCTCTTGCGGGAAATCATGGTCGACTTTGCACCCTTCCTATCGAAGACGCTGGTGGGCTCCCATGGCCAGGAGCTGCTGATGGAGGGCAAAGGCCTGACGACGTTCAAGAATAGCAATTCCGTGGTGGAGCTGGTGATGCTGCTGTGTTCGCAGGAGTGGCAGAACTCGCTGCAGAAGCATGCTGGGCTGGCCTTCATCGAGCTGATAAACGAGGGCCGCCTGCTGTCGCATGCTATGAAGGATCACATTGTGCGCGTCGCCAACGAGGCCGAATTCATCTTGAATCGCATGCGCGCGGACGATGTGCTCAAGCACGCCGACTTTGAGTCGCAGTGCGCACAGACGCTGCTGGACCGCAAGGAGGAGGAGCGGATGTGCGATCATCTTATCACGGCAGCGCGCCGAAGGGATAACGTGATTGCGAGCCGGCTGCTGGAGAAAGTTAGGAATATCATGTCGAACAAGCACGGCGCTTGGGGGTATATGGATCCGCAAGGGGCGAAGTGAGTTTTAGACGAATCGAACTTGTTTGAATGGCTGTTAAAATGCGCACTTATCGCTGTAGGCTAACAGAGTTTTGGAAATTGGACGCCTGGGAGGACGATGCCCGCCGGAGGAAGCGATTCGTGCATAATCCCCTTGG
>JAAAKC020000007.1:1188830-1203475 GCA_010014765.2 Aenictocupidus jacobsonorum | reverse complement strand
GATTTAAACGAGTTATCAATTAAAATGACGTTATATCACTTTGGAAATTGTGTAGCATTAATCTATGTCCCATATTATCTTACTTATAAATATTCTGGCCTGTAAGTTTGTTCAGTTTCAATAGCTACACATCACTGCAATTCATGCCATTTAATGGCTAATTGTTCCATTCTAGCTCCGAATATGGAGCGTTCTGGAAATGCATCCATGCCGGCATGATCTACATGTTCACCCAGCTATGCAAAATGCTAATCTTAGCTACATTCTTTCCTGATAATGACTCGGAATTGGGCAGCAACATTCTTGGTGTAAGTTGGTGACTAACAGCCCAAAAATAGCTACAATAATGCATGCTCAGCTGTTGAACATTTGCTGCAGGAATTTCTGAAAGCAACCATAGACATTGCAGACCTTGTTGGGCTGTATTTTGTCCTCTCTGGAATACCTGGCAAGGGCCATAGCAAAGTACTCACAGCAGGCATAGGCTGGGCAACAGCAGAAGTCATCCTGTCAAGGGCCCTCCTCCTTTGGGTTGGTGCCAGGGGTGCTGAGTTTGACTGGAAGTACATTCAGAAATGCTTTGATTCCAATATCATGCTCATTCAACACATTACATCAGCCACTTTGATCTGGCTCTGGTCTCGGCATGATCTCGCCAAGAGCTTGAAACCCATTGTCACTGCCCTGCTAGTGTTCACTGCATACAAGATAATGGCACTGGACATTATTGCCAAAATACTGCTAATTGGCCCTTGGTTAATGTTGTTAATCAAGGCATTTGTCACCTTGGCAGCTGGTGGGATCACACTGACAATATACTCTGGTTTGGCACAAACCATTGGTGTTTTCTGAACTTAGTGGTAAGTGTAAGTCATAGAAATAAATCCCACTTAAAAAATAATCAAATGCCATCAACCTATTCTCATAAAGTAGTTCGTTTTGTTAGAATATTTTGGTGTTCGCGTTTGTTTCCTGTGGATTGTCGCATTGAAAACAATGTAATTTGAATAAACAAATATAGTATCATCAATTACACCTAGGAAACAACTAACTCTAACAAATGATGCAGTACAAAGATCGTTATAAAGTTCTTGTTTGATTTGCGAACCGCTCGCCGCGATCGTAATTAATCAAAAATATATCTGCAGCATATATTTGGCAACAATCCGTCTACGTTCCGCACTGGTGCCGTTTTAATTCGAGACAATTATCGCGCCACCTCCGGCGAGGTCCCCCTTCGCGAAGGTAGTGAGCCGTAATCGTTATCGAATGCATCACGCCTGACTAGAGGGAACTTTTGCGCGGACATTGTTGACGATCTGTGCATCATAAGCGAAGTTAGGAGGGCGCGCAGCTATCGGGCCCCTCGTCGGAGTCCTCCTCGGAGGCGGAGGACGTGGAGCCGCTGGAGGAAGACGACAGGCTGGACGAATCCGAGCTGGAGAGATAGGGGAGGAATCTTAACCGATCCGCGGCGCGCTCTCCGGTCGGGTTGACTTGCCTCTGCGGAAATACAACATAACAACACCAACATCAACAAGATGAACATACAGCACACTCACGAACAGACAGAAACAGCAACGAGAAGAGCACGTGCGTTATTAAAAGCATTTTAATCCATCAAGCTGATTCTAAAGGTGACTAAAATTATCGGAGAAGTGTGCGTAACTATGGATGGGTGAACAGATATTGCAGATCTTCACCACCATCCAGAATTCGATTAAAAAATGACTCTACCCGTACGCGTTCGCTGGGCTCCATGGAAATGAACTGCCGCCACATGGTCCAGAGAACGTTGGAAGTCTCCACTTCGTGCGCAGCGCGCGAAGCGATGCCCCTGGGAAAGAGGCCGCCCTTCATGCGGTTTGACTGGACTGTTTGCGCGAGATCGGTGAGCTGCGGATTCTCCTCGTAGGAGGGCACCCAGACCTTGATGTCCGGGTCGAGGCCGCTCGTGCAGATGAACGGCAGCTGAGGATGCGGCTCTAAACAATTAACCTGGGAGAATCGAGCGAATTAGCCAATCGACCACGGCACGTTTTGCTGGTGCACTCACAATGCCGTAGTCATCGGCACGGAGAAACTGCACAATGGACTCGGAGTCTTTCTCCCAGAAGAAGACGTGCCCGCAGTCGGAGCCGCTGACGATGAACTCCGACTTGGGTCCGAAGAAGTTGACGCCTTTGATGGTGGCACTGTTTCGATGGCCTTGGTAGCAGTGCGCGTACGTGCCTTCCCTGCCGCCGACGTCGAAGAGGTAGACGTTATCCTCACTGTAGGAGGCAAGGATCTCCGACCCGTTGTGATTGTACACTGCGCAAGTTACGTGGAGCTTTTTATACTTCTCGCCTTTCTAGAAGCAGAAGAAGAAACAGTTTCAATGATATTTTTACTACTCAAGGGGATCACTTACGCTGAAAGGATGATATGTCCCCAATGGCTCACTACCCTTCCGTACATCGTAACTTCTCACTCGATAGTCCTTGCCTGAGACGCAGTACTCATTACTATTTATCGGATTACTACTAATGCTGTATAAAGGTAATATAGCTGATGAGTTTCGAGGCATGCTAATCCTGAAAATAGATAAAAGTGATCGGCAATATACAACAACTGTGATAACGTCAAGGAAACGCACTTGTCGGCTTTGGTACTACGCAGATCATGTCGCAAGACGACTCCATCCTCGCCGACCGACAATACCACCTGTGGCTGATCGTTCATCACTGCCAGCTTGTGACTGGGCCCGTGATGCGTGCCCAGTTTGCGTGAACTTTTGCGACCTTCCGGAGATACTTGTGCTAAACGCACCTAAGTTAATCAAACAAAATCCAATTGCATAGATTAAAACAAACCAATTTGAGTACCAGCTCAACTGTGGCGGAATTCTTACCTGTCCATCTCTTGCACAGGACACAATATGCAAATCGTCACCATTTAAGGGCAAGAACTTGCTCTGAAAGACATTGTTTTTATGTTTTGACTCAAAGGACAACAAAGCATTGCCAAGCTTCCAGTCCCAAACCACAATTTCCAAATCATCTGAGCCACTAGCCAACAGAGTGCCGTTCGGATGGAAATTGATAGAGTTTACACAGCCAGTGTGCTTCTCCAGTTTGTACATCAGCTCCAGCCGCTCTACGCAGTGCAACGAGCCGGAGCATCGTTGCTGAAAGAGCACCGATGCTTGCCGATTGGCGGCCGTACCAAACTGCCGGTTTTGTATCTCCGGCACTATGAACCAGTTGTGCTTGGGCCTCGGATTGGTGAATTCAACTGGTTTTTCATCCTGATCATCATCAGAGTTAGAGTCAGAATCAAAGTCAGTCAGCATGAGGTTCATATCATGTCCAACTTCATCATCTGTGTTATCATCATCATTGTCATCATCATCATCATCTGTTAAGTCCCTAAGCAATAAAGAGCCATGAATATCATCTGCATGAGTTGATTGTAATATGGACCTTTGGGACTGCTCTACTGATTCAGCATCATCTGGATTGGGACTTTGCTCTGCATCAACGGGTGCATCTGGATCATCATCACTATCCAAGGCATTACTAGAGTCATTTGAGTTAATGACTATAAATGTCCTCTTCTTGTTGGATCTCCTGGTCTGTGTCACATTGACAACAGGCTCAGTGTCCTTGTCAGTAGTAGAGTTGTCGCATGAACTTGTACTTGCATCACCATGGCTGCTTGTTGAACCACTGACATCTGTTTGCACTGATAATGTTGTGCTCCTGATTGGGATAAGAGAAATCTGATGTAAGACACTATTAAAACAGTCTGCAACTTTGTAACGCTTGGCATTCTCCATGTGCAGGTGCTCTACATCCAATTCATCCAGATGTTTGTCCTTCTGCACATCACCTTGCTGCACCTCTTGCACATCGCCTTCCTTTTCTGGGTGCTGCTCGGCACTGTTCGCCTCCCTGGCGGAGGCATCTCCGTCGCCGTTCTCTGTCGGATTCGCACCGTCCATCTTCGATTACGGCCAAGTAATCAATTCCCTTGCCAAGCTATAAATACGCAACGCGCGAATTGCAATTGCGTTACAATTTAGTTGACCGAGCGCACGGCCGCTGCAGCTGATTGCTGAATAACTGAAATTTTCACGCTCTTACGTTGGCGTTGAGCGCTAGAAAGTCGGCCCGAATTGCGCGCGGTTCGCGCGCGGCATTTGTGCGACACGAACCAGCGACCGATGCGAGGTGTACAACACTTCGTAAAACAACTTAAAATGCGCCTCTGGTTTGCGCTGGCAAATTCAGTTTCTATTTTGATAGCACTGTTTTGCCCGCGCTGTTTTGTGCCTGACAACCGACTGGTGAGTGTCAGTGTCAGCTGTCGGAGCAAAATAAATGCCTACGACAACCACGGTGCTCTGATGAACTAAATTTCGCAAAGGAAATTTTGAAAGTCATACGAAATCCATTTAAGCATCTCAAATATGACTGACAATGCGTAAACCTTGTAACTTTCTTTGAATTATTTATTTATATAGATACAAAGATTGTAAATAGAGACAGAATTTCTGATGTACACACAATCCATCATTAGCACTAGAAGTCCCACCAGCAATCATATAAAGTTAATTTTATTTTTTTAACTTATCTGCTGTGCGAATTTTCCAAGCGCCAATCAAATAGCGTAGCCAAATTAGCATCAGGTCCATACCCATTTGCAACCAACTCCAGAACGGAGTGATCTTCGACCCGTCGATTTCAGTCCAATTCACTGCCACTTCTGTGATGGGAATATTTAATTTCTGTGCTATGTATAACAATTCCACATCAAACGCCCTGAAAGAAGCAATAAATACAATAGTAACTGCTAATAAGCAATTGTCATAAATTGTACCATCTTTCGACGTGTAAACTGTAGAAACACTTTCTAGCAGCTTCTCGGGTGAGGAGTTTAAATCCACACTGAGTATCGCGTAATCCGCGCACTGCAAAGACCCTCACCAAGAAGTGAAAGCCGTACATTAAGATGGTGCGGAAAAAGCTTCGAGTTGCGATCGCAGCTTCTTCGAGATGTGCGCGTGATCCAATTGCGATTGCCGACTTGTCGGTGATGGATTCATAGTCTTTTAAGTAGTTGTCTGAAGACAAATATTTACAAATTACACAAATCTGTGCTGAAAACGTCCTGGAATATTGAGCTTACAAGCAAGGAAAGTCTCAATAGCTGCTTCCAATTTTCTTAAGTCAGCAAACTGTGTTGCACCATCAGCATCAGCAAAGAGTATCATGGCACCTCTAGCACCAAGAATGCCCTAAAATAATTATGCAATCAAATGATTAAATTGTGTATTAAAAACAATTATAAAAACATTAATCACTTGGAGGTGCTCACCAGTCTTACAGCACCACCTTTTCCTCTGTTAGTTTCTAGATCTAAGACTCTAAATTTGTCTGATCCTAAATTTTTGCCATATTTACTGGCAACTTCAACAGTTTTATCCTTGCTTCCATCACTGACAACAATAATCTCATATCTAAAATCTTTTGAATCCTTTGAGCATGATTCTAAGTAGCTCACACATTCATCAAGCATAAGCTCCACTGGAACGTAAATCAACACCATCATTAACATCAATTATTTGTGTATCATAGCAGAATCGCTCACTATAGTGCCAAGAATGTACACTAAATGCTAATACCATACTTACACCTGTTCTCCTCATTGTATGCTGGTACAATAACACTTAAACTAAGACTGGCTGCATCATCAATGCTTGGGAATGCAACATCTTCATTAGTTACTGAATCTTTGAAGTACTTCTCCTTTTTACTTCGTTGTATAATAGGAAAGGTTCTTGTTGTGGATATAAGAAATATGCACACCTGAAAGCCATTACAATTCACTTAACATTTATAGGTACTTGCTCCAAAATAAATACGCTAAATTGTACCGATAAAAATCCGGCGAACATGAACGCCGAACCGTAGAATAAAATTGGCTTCAGAAAAGCCCACATGGTGACGGAGTTCAGCTCCCGCAATATTTTAATGCATTGCTAGCAACGGATATGGCGCTTAGTTGATAAAGCGAAATTGACTTGAGCTACACCAAAAGTTGCAACTAAACATCAGCCGGCCAACGCAACAGCAGCAACAAAGCTAAACGTCAGCGTCACGTCAAACAGCGAATCCACATCATGCATAGCGAGCATTCGCTGTGCGCACGTTCTGCAAGCCGTAATGAATACGCATCTCACATATCAGCGTTCCGAAAGTGTACCTAGCCTCGAGAATCTAAAGAAATCTATAGTGCGTCATTCTTTGGTATCGTTTGCGTTCCTCATTTCGTGCAGCTCTTACGCGGTCGTCGTAATTCTCATTTTTCAGCGATGAAACACTCAAACGCAGCGTCGCAATGGCCCCGAAGGCAATTCGCTACAGACGGTTAGTGACGTACGATAATGACGAAGTTGCCCCTTGGTTTCGTGTTAGGTTTAAAAGCTACGCTCTGGCGACGTCCTGCCTTCCCTGCGTTGCATTCCTCTTCTGCGTTATCTACTCCATCGGTCATGATTTTGAGAGTTCCACGAGCACCACGTGCGGGGCGTACAACGTTCTACCGTCCATCTCATCCGCAATTGGTGGATATACGCCCCAAAAGGAGGTCTGGAAGTTCGCAATATCATTAACTTTCCTGCCTAGGTGACATGCCCTTCCTAAATTTACAATGATAGCATAAGTAGTGATTCTAATGGAAACAGTTTTCAGAATTTTGCTAATAAGGGATTACGTACAGTACCACTTGGATATGAGCCGAGCAAGTCAAACTAAAAGTGGTATAATATTACTACTTGCAATACTGAATTTTATTGAAATTTGTGCCTTGATGGGATTGTCATTTTATGATTCCACATTCTATTATTGTGAGTAGACCACCACAATGAAGTCAGGTTTAGTGATGTGTTCCATTTGTAGCAATGCACAAGAAGTCATTTATAACATTTATTATCACATCTCAATTTTACATGATACTTTTAATATACCTGAACTCAGTTAATAAGTTGAATGCAAGTGAGCACCATGGACTGATGCTTAAGAAATGCTTAGCTGCAATCAATATTTGTGGTATTATCATGGCAATGTACTACTTTATTGACCACAACATTAACTGCAAAGATTTTAGTAAGCAGTAATTTTATATAATTGATGTATGGTCTGTGTTTAACTGTGTTCTACTGTTTTTTAGCATATTCAAAGTTTGCCTTTTGTGAGTATGTTGTGGTCTTCAGCAACATTGCATTTCACACGACAATAATCTACGATTTTCCACATCGATACGTAACCATTGCGCCGAGTTACCTCGTGAAAATCGAGAGTTTACGGCGCAGAAGCAAAATGCCGCTGATAAGCGTTTAGTATATCTGGAATCTCAGCGCACTACAAAACGCACCGTATTAGTTTCGACTGCAGGGATTACCGTTTCGCCGGACATGCACGTTAAGTTTGTTTGTTTTATGCGTTGGGCGCTTTAACTGTGACGTCCAGCCGAGCTTTCTCGTGCACAGCGATGTCCAACGCGTGTGGCCAATGCCTTTGTGCAATGTGATTTTATACAAATGGTTGTGTAATCATTGCTATTGCAATCAATGCTTGAAATTGGGATCTGTATCCTGTCTGTTGCCAAAATAAAGTGTATGAATATTATCACTGCGAGTAATCTGATATCTTGAATGTGATGTGTTTCCTGGAAAATTGTGACATTGCTGATTCATGCCGAGAGCATTTAAAAATTCCAACTACAATTATGCACTATGCGGTTGGCAATACTGTCAAGAGGACTGCGTGTGTCAAGTTGAGCACCATCTTTTTACGCCTGACGTTTTGTACCGAAGGTTCATAGCCTCGTGTCAACTATCGCAATACGGTTTGTCAATTTTCGGCCCAAATTTGAGGAAATTATCAATTTCGGCAGCAGAACGCTCAGAGAAATTCATCGCGCGGCCAGTTTCGTTAGAAATTCCAGTGACTGCGCGTGTCAAGCGGAAGATATCGCGGCGTCGTGTGGACGGCGTGCTTGGCGCGAGTGCAAGCGAGAGGCAAGCAGTCAGGGACCGGCAATCTCGCTGAACGCGTAAGCGTTCTTACCAACCGTACGCGCGCCTAGCGCGCAAAGACCCAACGCCAGCAGACGACCGAGGCGCACCGCCAAGCAGCGACCGAGCGCCAGTGTGGTGTGCCCTCTCACAAACAGCGAGCATCGGCCCTGTAAGTGTCCATCCATTTCTAATCTTTAGCGCACGATACTCTAACACTACCGCTTCGTCCATCAGTTTTCTATTCCGTAAGCCCCCTCATTGCAACGCCACATCATATTCTAACCAAACACTCGCATATTTCTGCCCGATCGGTAAGTGCTTTTCTGTGACTTTGCCCTGCCTGCCTGCGTACTTTTCCACGCTGGGATTTCTTTGCACGTATGTTAGCCACGGGCAGCGGTGTACTCCCGGGGCCTAGTGTGTGTATAGATGTGTAACTGTCTAGCTGCGTCATGTCTCCTCGCACTTCGAGCAGACGAACGGGACAAGCGCGAAGCGGGCACGCTACGATATTTCTAGAATATTGTGTGAGTGCGCTCGGTGCGTTTGTTTCGTTCGTCGGTTCGCGCGGCGCGTTTTCATGAATTCGGCGGAATTTCACCGGAACGCCCGCTCCACGATCCATCGCACGCTTTCGTCAGATTTAATCAGTTTTACATGCGCTGAGCGTGGACCCGCTTTCCTTTGTGCAGTGTGCGAATAATAGAAACGCGCCGCCATTCTCAGTGATGCAGCAATAGTTCAGCATCGACATTGGAGTCATGCGAGGCGGTCGCGTCGCGCTTTGTGAAGGTTTCGCTTTTTGTCTACTCTAAGGCAACCTTCTGACGTGTACTTACACACATGCATACCCACTCGAGCGTGCCTGCCCACGGCCGCCGTCGCGTACAGGCAGGCGTTTTTTGCCAGTCTGGCCCTGGCCTCGCGTGAATTTCGGGGGTCGTTCGCCGGAGCGGCTTGAGGGTGCATTGTGCTTTACTTCCACGGCGCGTTGCTCCGTCTCGCTGCCGCGCCGCCCCCAAAAAAGATTATCAATGATATCAGACCCAAACCGAAGCCAAGGGACCGTCGCGTCGCAATTGTGCGGCGCTACGTCGCCGCATTGTTGGTTTACTACATCAGCCATTCAATAATCTGTTTTCGGCGCAGTCGCGACGTCTACGTATTGTTTTCGCGCCGGATACTGTTGTCGACGGAGCTCGTGATGCGGCGTTCGACGAAATTATTGAGCACATTACTTGGAAATGGGCGTAAAGGAAAAATGATTAGTTGGACGTTTTGGATCGCTAAATAAAACATCAGTTTCCAATGGAATGTCGCATGATTCAAGCGGATGCCACTGAAGTTGCTTCGAATCGTAATTGTTCCTCATGGTGTTCGCCGTGCTCCTCCGTTATTAATTTATTATTAGAAACGAACTGGTTTCATGGGCGGAGCGATAAACAAAACCTTCGAAAAGTGCCACACGCGCTGCGCATTTATGTACGCGAGTGCGCACGTGCGGTATGCGCAGTTGATTAAACAACAACGCTCATTCATTTGCCAAAGGAGTGCGCTAGTTTATGCACGTCTTTTAAATATAAATACACTTCGCGCGATAGCGAGCGCATGGCGATGGAATGCAACGCTTCTGATTTATCCGCCGATTCAGCTTTGCTCCGGCTTCCCTTTGCGTGGCATGTGTGTTCATTTGGTTGACTAAATGGGGCTTTAAACTTGACCCACATCGCCTGCATGCACATCGCTGCGCAGCAGCGTGTGAGCGGACAAGCGAGCGGGCCATGGGCTGCATAGGCAGTGCTAGGGAACGTGTTTCCCCCCTGGATGCGCGTTTGAGTTCGCCCTATCGGCGCATGCGGAATATTTCTCCTTCAATCGGTGCACGCGCCTGCGCCCGGGCCTTGGGTTATGTGCAGGTGCGAACGCGCCGAGCGCGCTGCGCGGCGCTCCGGCGTGTGAGGCGGTCCGCGGGGGCCTCTATCCGCAGTTTTGTTGTAATTCTGAGACATCCTTGGTATGTGCGCGTGGAGGCCTTGAATTTGACCTCTCTCCCCCTAGCGGCAGCAGTGCGGTCGATCCGTGCGCTCGCGCGCCGGCAGTTACACGTATACCACGCGCGCTCTCGTGAATCACAAGCCTCGCTACAGCGCGCCTGGTCATTAACCTCGGCTCCTTGCGTTCGGCTGCGGCGCTCCCGCACCGAGCGGCGAACGCATTGGGCATCTTCGCGCGCGCGCTGTTCTTTCCGATCGGCGGCGCGGGGAGATCGCTCATTCGATGCCTCCCAATATAGATTAATAGTCATAGCCTTGAAGAGGGTGGTTGCGAGACTAATAGCGAGCCGTTTTGGACCCTTTCAGCTAGCTTGGGCCAGCGACACAAGGTGCTCGTAGAAAGCAACAGTTAAAGTGCCTGCGCGTGAAGGATTTTCGGCCGGTGGTAGACAACCCACCACGACGGAGTGCCCCAGGCAAACGGGGCCACAAGCTCGTGTTTCGGGGAAGGAACAATTTCCCCCCGCCAACCGACGCTGGGTCCCTCCATCAACGCTGCGACACAAAGATGCATCGGCGGCGAGCGATTCTCGACACGATCTCGTCTTCCGTAAGGTGCGCGGCATCCTCAACAAGCTCACGCCTGACAAGTTCAAGAAGCTGAGCGATGACCTGCTGCGCACTGAGCTCTCGTCGGGCATCATACTGAAGGGCGTCATTCTGCTGATCTTCGACAAGGCGCTCGATGAGCCCAAGTACTCGTCTATGTACGCACAGCTGTGCAAGCGGCTATCCGAGGAAGCGCCCAACTTCGAGCCGCCCGACCGCCCCTGCACGTTTCGCCTGCTGCTGCTCAACAAGTGCAAGCTCGAGTTCGAGCACCGCTCCGAGCTGCTCGAGCAGTATGGCCACCGCAACAGCCAGTCGGTGGAGGACGAGGAGCGCCGCCATCTGGCCAAGCGCAAGATGCTCGGCAACATCAAGTTCATCGGCGAGCTCGGCAAGCTGGAAATACTTTCGGAAAACATTCTCCACCGCTGCATCCAAGAGCTGCTCTGTACGCGCCGCGGCGACGACCCGTCCGAGGACCTCGAGTGCCTGTGCCAGATCCTGCGGACCTGCGGCCGCATCCTGGACACAGACAAGGGCAAAGGACTGATGGACCAGTACTTCGAGCGCATGGAGATGCTGGCTGAGAACCAGGACCTGCAACCGCGTATCCGCTTCATGCTGAAGGACATCATCGACCTCCGCAAGGACAAATGGGCACCGCGCAAGGTGGCCGTCGTTGAGGGCCCAGTGCCCATCAACCAGATTCGGCCCGCGGACGACGACCGGCCGAGCTACCGCCGCGGCGACCGCGACCATCGGGGCGATCGCGATAGCGACCGCTCCAACGTGCCGGACCTGTTGTTCCGCCATCCGCTCAAGACGCGCTCCGGCGTCAACGAGATGATCATGGGCCTCAACTTCAACTCCTCGCCCGGAAATCTGCTGCAGACGCATAGCTTTAGCTCCAATGGCTTTAGCGGCGGCGGCGGCGGCAACCGCGACGGTGGCTACCGCGGTCACAACAACCAGCGCACCAACTTCAACAGCTTCAACAACCAGCGCGGGCAATACAAGCATAACCAGAGCAACGGCAGTAACAATTACAACAATCGTAAGTACCGCCTCGCCGAGCGTAGTTGCCGCTCTCTAACTCCCCCTCGCTTACCTCCTGCTGCTACAGAATCCAGCAAGGAGTTAGCGCCACGCTTCAAGAAGAATTTCATCGTGTCGAAGGAGCAGAACCTAAACGATCTGGAGCTCCGACCGCCGCCCAATTCAATGCTATTCAGCAAGACGTCGGTGAAGACGCAGAATCTAATGAACTCCAAACCCGTTGATCCACCGCTTAACACGACGACAGTTGCTCCAAGGCCTCAGCCGCCGTTGCACAAGGAACCACTGCCCATCAAACCGGCCGCCGCCGAGAAGCCCAAGCAGCAGAAGAAGGAAAAGCAGGGTCCGAGCAAGGAGGAAGTGTTGAAGAAGTTCACTTCGATCAGCGACGATTACATCAAGGGTGAGTCCACCTTGCAGCAGTCTGTCGAGTGCTACAAGGAGCAAAGGGTACCGGAGAAGTTCGCCAAGGAGGCCGTGGTGGGCTCGCTGAAAACCGTCGCCCTCGAGAAGAACGCCGAAGAGAAGGTCAAGTTCGTCGAGCTGCTCGCCGAGCTCAAACGCGAGGGTCAGTTCGCCGCCGGCGCGGTGCACGACGCCTTCAAGGCGCTGTGTCATCTCATCGACGAGTGCGAGAATGAGAAAGAGAAGGTCACCAGCTCGTTGGCGGTTATCTTTGCCGCCGGCTACAACGAGAAGCTGATCACGCTGCAGGACATTGCGCTCTTCACCGAGCACGGCGCCTACTACCCGTTGTTTATCGACGCGCTGCACGAAATCCGGCAGCTGGTCAGCGAGAAGGAGCTGGGCAGCACGTTCAACGACTCAAAAATCGCCTTGCTCGGCCAGATACCCGAAAACGATCGCACCAAGGAGCGCTTGGCGCAGATCCTCGAGGAGAAGCGCTTGACCTTCCTCTGCCCGATGCTGCTGCTTGAGGCCGACCTCAGCAAACAACTGCAAACCGATTCCAATCCACAACAGTTCTACAAGTGGATCAAGGAGAACTTGGAGTCGATCGACTTTAACGAGCCCGGATTCATCACCGCTCTCATGACGGTGTTGCTCAAATATATCACTCAGGTGGGCTTCTTGCAATGGCTGCGAGCGCAATTGTGTTGCATTGTTACGCAATGCGTTGGAGGCCGTCTTTGCTACATATGGTTGTGTGCGTTTCGATTTCAGGAGGCGTTGTTGGAGTCCGGAGGCGATGACAAGGCCATCACGGAGAAGGAGAAGCAGCTGCTGGACCGCTATCAGCCTATTCTGCATGCGTTCCTGCACGAGAAACCCAGCCTGCAATTGATCGCCATCTATGCGCTGCAGGTGCACTTTTACTCGCAGGGATTCCCGCGCGGCCAACTGCTTCGGTGGTTCAATGCACTCTATGATCTGTCGATTGTGGAAGAGGAGGCATTCCTCAACTGGAAGGAAGATATTACCGACATGTATCCCGGCAAAGGTCAAGCTTTATTTCAGGTAAACAACAACCTCCGATCACGGGTATCGGACATTGACGGTAATTGTTGGCGCTTGTTGCGTTGCAGGTGAATCAGTGGTTGACTTGGCTTCAGGAGGCCGAGTCGGAGGAGGAGGAAGGTGATGACTAAACTCGTCAGTGGTACGTTTTGCAATTATAAAAATACAATATTCAAGCGGAGGCGGCGCACCATGCTGCGACCGCCTCCGCCACCAGCCCCCCACTTCACATATTCGAAGAGACGGAGACTTACCTACGACTAGAGTAACAACACACGTGCGCGCGTCACTTAGAAGAAATTTTCAATCATGTTTTATGTCCTAAGTATCTCATCCTCTTTTCTCCCGCCCCCCCAATCAGCCTTTTTTTTACTGCTCCCATTATCTACAATCATTTTTTGGTGTCAATCCGATGTTTATTTAAGTATTGCAATTAGTAAATTGTCCTTAGGTGTAGTTAATGTTCAATGCAATGCGGTCGGTGCGCCCAGACGATAGAACGGTGGCGGTGACGCCCGATTGAGAATCATGTTGAATGCATTCGAGAGCGCGGCGCTTCGCGGACCATGGGATCGAATGATCGCGCCCCGGACACGGCGCTGCAGCGCGTACCGAATTTAGTGAAATTGTACATTAAGCTGTTATTATTTTTACTTTTACAATTTCGTGTGGAGTGAATGGTTTTTATAATATTTTTTTTAGACATGAGAGGACAGTAGGCAGTGAAGTGTTAGATCTGTAAGTGTCTCGCATGATTGCTTTCAAACAGTTATATCTAATACAACACACACATACAACATTTAGAATACGAACCAAACAGCCAACGCAAAAACTACAAAAAAAAAACGAAAAAAGTGAAAACAAAAATACTAACCACAAAAAAACTATCATTAATAAGGACTCGTTCATGTTTCCAACTTTATTCAATTTTTTTACGCGTTATTTTGCGATCCTCGCATACTCGAAGAATTGATTTAGAGCCTTCATTTATTACTTACATGACTGTAAAGAAATACTATTAACCTATTATAATCAACACAATCAAGAAAACTGTAAGCGGTATAGTTTTTTAAATGGGTATTTACGATTTTATTCAACTTGATACCGTAACTTTTTATAATATTTATATTTGTTCGTTGATCGATCAATAATTAATTGTAAAGCCGCGGGTATGAGTGGAACTCGGAGTTATTGAAATGATGCAGAACATTGATGTCAATTTACATTCTTTTTAAGTTAGAAAAATCGAAAAAAAAATGCAAAAACGCAAAAAATCTTTATTTAAAATTCGCTGTATACACTTAGCTTAGAATTTCATCACCATCAATAAAAATGTACTCATGTACTATCACCATTCAGAGATATTTTATGTATTGCATGTCGACCTCTTCCTGGTCCACTAAACATCCGGTGTTTGCATAATTGGCAAGAAATTGAGCGTA
>JAAAKC020000007.1:1103993-1118352 GCA_010014765.2 Aenictocupidus jacobsonorum | reverse complement strand
TTTTTTGTCGTGATTTCGGTGGGTGCATTTTTAATGTTTAACCGTTTCCTTCCCGCATTCAAGGGTGTTAACGTTCAGCATGCCGCTCGGTAATCCGAGAAATATACCATAATCGATTATGATCGTCGTAGCAATGCCCACACCCCTTTTCGTGTCGGCAACCCTCTTTTCATACGTGGGCCCACGCGTGCCAATGGCGGGCAATGTTACGCTCGTTATGGATGCCGATAATGCTCGATTATAAAAACGCAATTAACACGCTCGGCAAATAATCAAAAGTATAAAATGCCCGCGTGGCCCTACGACGCTAAAACGGCGGCACGTGGCATTGTAAAGCCCCAAACTCCCAAAAGGGTGCAAAACTTAACGCCATGGCAAATATATGAGAAGATATTGCCACCCTTCAACGATGCGCGAAATACTGAAACGTAGATTTCGTTTTTAACAGGGACTTAACATTTAATCGAGTTTTTAAGCGATTTCCTCTCTTTGATGTATTTTGATGGGTTTTTAGCTAGTGCAGAGAGGCAAATAATGGACGGCCATGTGCAAGTATGTCAGAGTGGCAGAGTACGCACCCTCTTGGCGTGGTGTGACGACATATGAAAATTCACTTCGGTGTGAAATTTCCTCCGTGGTGCTCTTGGCATCGACTGCCTATCGATGCGCGCATTACGCCGGCTTATCGGCGACTATGCAGGACGTAACGACGCGTCCAATTGGAAAATCAACATTTTCCATATTCCCGCACGTTTCCCGCATTATCACGCAACATAATGTAGCAGAAAAACGCCATGAAGCATATTTTAAGAGCTTTGAAGGAGGCACATTTCGTGGTATTCGGAAAACTCTGGAAAATTCAAAGAAAATTTCGTTAAAAAAAACACTTTAAAAACAGGAGAGTTTCCGTTAAATCCATGACGATTGAATGTAAGCACGAAGTGCGAAAGTGCAAATGCATCCAAATCGATTATCATTTTATTCACGTGCATGCAAATTTCGTTCGTGCTCGCAGCATCCGTGAAGGGATGTTTTCTAGAGAATTTCTCATGCAGAACTACTTAATGCTCCGGTTACGGCCGGCGCTGATCTGAATATCCGACGACTTCTCGCTACTTGATATTCAATCCGAGTGGCGTCGGTTCGATTTTACAAATACCACGAAATGCGCCATGCACAAATCTCGGCCGAAGTACCGGCCAAGGAGGAAAATTTGAATCCCATTGGGCCGCCATCGTTTTGCATATCAAAAAGACACCTCCCGCTCAACACCCGCTCAATCCGCACGTACAAAAATTGTTTGCTAATACAATGCCCACGAGGCCCAATCCCAAACCAATATTCGATACAATGATTGATCGTTTCAGGTCAAGTCTTTGCAAGTTGAAGGTACTCAAATTTAACCCCTCCGGGAGAGTCTCGAAGAGGGTTGAGAGTTGCGAGGGTTGAGTCCCTCCGGTGGAGAATCATTGCCAACCAATCAAATGTTAATATAAACTAAAATGGAAACTTGGCACACTTGCGAATTGCAACCCCTTCTGAGCTACCCTTCGGCATGAATCGGTACCCTCTACCCCTTCAATCGATGGAAAAGTGTGCCAGACATGTGGCACGCTTTTTATGCCGTCATTTTTTTTGTGCGTGCATGCGGCTATCGTATTTTTATTGAATATCTCAGGAAATCGCTGGTTATTATCGAACGAAGCGGCAGGGAGGATACCCGGTAGTAAAGCAGTATTTTATGTTCGCAGTGCGGTAATTAAAGTGCAATATTTGCATGCAGATAAGCGCGGCGAAGCAGTAATCAGTTGCGGGCATACACATCAACTACAATTATGTTCGCGTACCACAATGACAACTATGGCAACCGTCAAGCAACGATGTTATAAGATTGCCTGCACAATCGATAATTTACAAACATCAGAGCCTTGATCGAACGAGAAAATGTAATTTCGGATTTGTGCATTGTGATTAGGAGTGTAGCGCAAGTACGGCAAGCACGTGCGGGATAATTATTCTCGCTCAAGTGCAATATGATAATCCATCGTAAACAGTAAACTGCAAACGGCGAGTATTGTAAAATCAGCGATTAAGCTTCTCCCAATAATGATGTTGTTGCAGTTGGCTTTCAATTGATACTAAACTCGGCGCGCTTCGTCGACGATGCGGCACGAATACAATGTTATCACCCTGCTGCGGGGGAAAATTAATAAAACACCGTTGTGTTTCAGCGCCCGGTGCGCAAAATTAAGCGCACGTTAGGGCCAATTAAACGCGCCAACTTGTACATTACGCGCGAACAATTAGCCGATTGTAATGCGCCCGATTGATATCGGTTAATTCTTCTCGCGAAGCATTTGAAATGTGGCAGCTGCCGGCGTTAGGTTGCTGTGAAATGGCACACCTCCATATTGTTGAAAGTACCCTTGTATTATATTTATTTCGTTTTCAAAATGGATGAGTTAACGATGTCCGAATGAGTATCTAATATTGACTTTAATCGCCGTTGCAGATGCTGACTTGAATGGTGAGATGAGCGACAACGATGGCAGTCTTAACAGCGACCATCACATTTCACGGCAGGAGGAGGAGGACTCGATGGACTCGGATCGCGACGATGGCGCCCTCAACCTGGTAAGCATCCCAAACATCAATAAACTTGGGGCGAAAGTTTTAATCGTTCAATGCGGTAGTAGGTTTTGGAAGATTTGATATTGTAAATTCGATTAGAGCACGATTTCTTTCGGTCCCCCTGGTGAACCTTTGAAATTTCCCCCAAGACTGAACAATTTTAAACATTTAACTTTCTTCTGTCTCTCTCTCTTACTTCTTGTTGAGGGAGTTGCCGGCAAATTGCAGGCTACATATGTTAAACATAAAATTTACTCTGCAGCCGGAAGCGGGGAGGGGGAACAAACTTTTCGAGATTTATCATTGGCCCTCGCCGCACGCTATATAAATGCAACGTTTATGAAAACGGGGACGGAAACAAACTGCGCATGGGGAGACGGGCGCGCGAAGGGAAAAAGCACAATCGAATGCCCGCGGGATACGTTTCGATTAAAAACGGAATTTCAACTTCCCTGGGCACCCAAAGTTACACATGTTAACAAATTTACGTCGATGTATTAAACTCCTGTTTGCATTTGCCCCAGCGCTCGCGAGGAATGCAAACAGCGGCACAAACGAAATCGCTTTTATTAAAAAATATTCCTAGCTGCTAACACATGAACGTTAGACATCATGGGGCAAGGACGTGAACCACAGCAAGGAAATAGAAAGCATTGTATTCTAACTTCTAGTTAGTTCGAATTATTTTCTGAAAACCATAGTATCCGATAAGTTGACACACTGTATTAATGCACAAACAATTTAATTGGTAATAATGATAATTACGTTGGTGGTAATCACACCATAGTTTCAATGCCAACTTCCTGGTTTCAAGCATGCTCACAGCATTGAAGTGGAAGTATAGGACTGAATCGTTCTGTATTCGTATTTGGCTTGAGACGGATACTGCTGCTGATGGTGATACTCAATTTGCAGGTGAGAACCGAAAGTGACCCAATCAACAGGTCATCGCCGAACTCCCAAGTGACGAGCTCGAGCCCCACGGGCGTAGGCGCTGCGCTGGCGGCTCTTGGCAGCCTCGGCGGCCTGCTCAGCAATCCGCTGATGCTTGGCAGTCTCGGCGCCTTCCAGAATCCGCAGAGCCTCCAACAGCTGCAGCAGCTGGCGATGTTCCAGCAGAATCACGGCAACCAACTAAACCAGCAGCTATTCCTTCAAAATCAGGTATGGAAGAATCTTTTCACCAGTGAGTAGAACCAAGTAAGACGCGTCTTCATCTGTGATCTGTCCTTGTAGCGGTTGGTAGCTATTTCGGTATTGATTTGTTGGTATTGTGTGGCTTTAAAGGGTTTCCTGCAAGGTTTCACGCGTCCCCCTAACATGCCATCGAGGCCGCCACATTCGATGCAGGTGTGTTTCACTACCAATGCGGACGCACACAATTTCACACTTTATAATGGCTTCAAATTGCTGGAAGTAACATTTCTTTCTCTGTTACTTCCTCGTCCATCCACGCTGTTTAATTTCATTTTAATCTCACTTTGACCATCGCTATTTTTCTAAATCGTTGCCTTGTGCAATTGTTGCTTCCAAGAGTCATTTTTTTATTTATTATTCATCACTATCTCTCGAATTACAGCAGCATTGCACAAGACCTTCTGATGCGCCTCTTACTAGCAAGTCATTAGCATTATATTTGACGCAGAGGAAAAGAAACGCTAATGTCTTGTTTGCATGTGTGACTATAATAATTTTATCTTGTTTTTACGCTGCAATTTAACGATCCCAGTGTTCATCTGTTTATGTGTTTTTAAATATTTACATTAACATTAAGACGCATCTACGCTTAAGCATAGCACCACTGGTAGCATCCGTATTCTAGAACTAGTAGTTCTAGAACTCTAGCTATAACTTTAGAATATTTTCTTTGTGCCATGCCATGAAGTGTTTAATTATAGGTGGTGATGCAGGTACATCAACTAGCTCAAGCCGCTCAGCAGTTGCAGCAGATCCAGAAGGCACAGCAGCATCAACATCAACAGCAGCAGCAGCAGCAGCAGCAGCAACAGCAGCAACACCAGACCAATATCAGTCAACATAACACGAGCATACCAGCAAATAATGGCCAGCCTCCTCAAACGCAGACGACGCCGCCGAATAGTTCGCACATTCCAACCAGTCTGCTTACGCCGAGCACACCCAGTTCGGGTGGGCTCACCCCACAACACATCAAAGCCCAGGTGAGGCTTTTGGAACCTAGTCCTGAGGAGACCACCGACTTGGAAGAGCTGGAGCAGTTTGCCAAGACGTTCAAACAGCGGAGAATTAAGCTTGGTAAATATTAGCAAATTTTATTCTCTTACGAGGCAAATAAGAAGGTAGAAACGCAGTATTTGAAAGGTATCGACAAGGTACCGGGATATCTAGGGGAGATAGGAGATAATACACTCATTAACTAATACTCATTTTTCTGGGGTCCAGGTTTCACCCAAGGTGACGTTGGTCTAGCAATGGGTAAGCTCTATGGCAACGATTTCTCGCAGACGACGATATCTCGCTTCGAGGCATTGAACCTCAGCTTCAAGAACATGTGCAAGCTGAAGCCCTTGCTGCAGAAGTGGTTGGAGGACGCCGACAGCACGCTGACGAACCCGGGCGCCCTTAGCAACCCGATGACCACGCCGGAGGCTATTGGCCGTCGGCGCAAGAAACGCACCTCCATTGAGACCACAGTCCGCATCGCACTGGAAAAGGCCTTCCTGCAGAACCCCAAGCCCACCTCCGAGGAAATCACCATGCTGGCGGATAGTCTCTGCATGGAGAAGGAGGTCGTGCGCGTGTGGTTTTGTAATCGGCGACAGAAGGAGAAGCGTATCAATCCTCCCTCGGCAGCGATGGGTTCGCCCGTTTCAATGAGCGGCAGTGGGGGCGGTGGCAGCGGAGGCGGCGGTAACATGTTCGCCATCAACTCGCTCTCCAGTCCGATCTCGCTCGTCACGAACAGCGCGCACAACTTCAATCCCGGTATGATGGTAAAACAGGAATGACGGCCGAGCTACGTCGTCGGTGACTACGAGCAGCATGTCGACTAGACTGAACACAACTCGCACTAGTTGGGCATTGGCACGGTGGTCGTTTGCCATTCTTGTTTGTATTATTTTAGGAGAACGTAAGCGTTAGTGTTTGTGCAATTTTAACAAATTTAATGTAAGGATCACCACCCGGTTTTTACAATTTAAACACGGAAAAGCAAGCAAATGATCGCTAAGAGAAATCACGGACTAGCGGACGAATCACAAAACGTGTATATAATGGTAAGTGACGTAGCTGTAAAGTTCAATTCCTAAAATTGATTTTATTACTTGTTAAATACTGACACAATGGCATCTCAATCAGTATTAGTCTATTAAATCCTACACATGGGTTACTGCATACTCATGCAAAATCATACGGAAAGCACAACAGCACGGAGTAAATCGAGCAGTCTTCCAAGAATGCAAAGTTCCTATATAATTAATGAGATATTTTATGCAGATTCAATTGTATTGAATTCACGGCGGACAAATTACAATGGAGGCTTGAAACCGTGTTTAGTATGAGTTGGAAACTGTTGAAGGAAAGAAGCGCCAAAAAAAAACTCCAAGCGATGAAAGGATACAGGATAAAGTGTAACAAATGTAAATAGAATTGAGAAATGCGCAGTTAAACATCTACAAAACGCAGCTAAAGATGAAAATTTTGCTTTGGCATTAATTCCCCTTAAGTTTCTTGTCACTTCTCAGCAATCTTCGCCTGGGAAGTAACAAGGAATCGAATCAATGTCATAGCAACCAAATTGTCTTATCATGGGATGAGTTTAATGTTTTACTATCACGAAACATAATAGATCAGCGTACGACACTCATTTGCAAAGCAGGGTCTCATAATAATATAATTTGAATGTTTGTCGTACGTGTGGGATCTTCAAACTATATCCTCTCGTTTCGTCCTTGTATGAAATTGCATCCCAAACATTCACGCGCTGGAGCGATAAATATTATGTATAGATACATTAGCTATATAGCATTAGCATACATGGCGTATTTCCATCAAACGAGATCTTTCATATATGCGATTTAACGATGAACGAATGTAAAATGTAAATTATTATTCATAAGAAATATCAATCCATTGTAGCACCGGCCAACGGATTGCGCTTGGCTGATGAAGTACTAAACCATGTGACTCTTGTAGATATGCAGATTATTGAGTAAATTAAGGAATAATTACAACTTGGGCATGCAGTGTGACATGGTGGCTGTCGATGCACAACGCAGCACAAATGTTGCCAAGTTGAACGACTCCTTCACACGAAAGAATAGCGCTAGACCTAAGTAAATGTTATACGGATGGATATTATATGCATATACGAATGATATAAATAATATTTATTAAGTATAAACACATACGACTAAGAAAAATCCCTCTTTATACATAAATGAGTACATAAATTATACATTAGACGCAGTAGATACGTAATGTATACACTACTCTACCCGAACATATAAATGTGTAGGCTGCTGGTAATTTGTAATTATGCTGGTGGAAGTGGTGGGAAAATGTTTTATATATTGTTTTGTTTTGTTTGGCTCGTTGCCCGCCATCTCAGTGTACAGAGACAGTGTGACGAAGTGAGACGCGGGGCAGATACCAACGCAGGAATGACTATTGTACATAATCGAATTGCCAACGGCTGATGAGGGACATATTGGCGATACCTAAGGACAAATTGAGAGGACTAACACAATTAGGACCACAACTAAGAAATTCCTTGAAACACAAAATTTCAGCACACAAGATTATACAACTTGCAGGCACAATTTTGTGTTGCCACTTTCAAATTGTACACAATACGTAGTTGATTATACATGTACTATAGATGATATTTAATTTTTATTAACTTTATTTTATATTAAGTAATATTATTTGAAAATAAAACGAAATACGTGAAAGTTCCTAACGCATCGCAAATACAAAAGTTGTGTTTTTTATTATTTCTATTTTCACGTTGGTTTATTAACATTTGCATATTCCATATTTTGTTGATTTTTCTTTTCGTTTTAGGTTCAGTTTGTAGTGTTGATTATTGTTACGCAGGCTAAGCAACGGCGTTTAAGAAGGGAATAGGGTCGAGATCAACTTCAATTTTCCGTTTTCCGGACTGTTGTAACACGTACAACTAAAGCGAATACTACTAAGCGTAAAGAAAAGTAACATACATATCGTGTTTGTCAACTAATGCATAGAAATTGATTTCAAGTATATGTAACTAACGAGTATGAGTATTGATTATGATGTAACTGTACTGCTAGTAGAATCCACATCCTTGTTGATTTCCCCGATGTACAGATTCAAGTTACGCAATACGAAATCGAGACAACTGCTGGGTCAGACAAACATCTCAAAACCGAAACAAAATTCTTATACGACAAATTTGAGATGCGTGCACTGTGTATGCAACCGCAAATAATATTAAATGTAAAAAATTAATCGCACCAGAGTGTAATAACAATCTTCGTCATATCATTTGTGAATAATTACTACTCCATTAATGCGGGTGTTTGATGCATTTGATTCGAACATAGTGCGTGTTTGACTTTGGACGTGCACTAAGAGGTTCGGACGTAAAATCTTAAAACAACTACTTCCAATAGAATTGTAACCAAAATATGAATAACAAGATGGAAGCTCCCAGTAGGTTTATATGTGTGTAGTGTAAATGTCTTTATAGAACGAGAAACTTTATAGGACGCGAAACGTACCAATGCATCGGATTGGCAAACGACATTGATTTTAAAACTGCGAGCAAAGTACTATCATGAGCGCTATCATAAATCACGAGATATGTGATAAAAGTCTGACTACGCAAAGTGTTAGCCAATCGATGTACTGGCGCGCAATCGTTACGTACGATTATTTACTAACCGAATAATAACTGAAACCAAAATACGATGATGAGTACGAGTATGTTTAAGACCCTATTCTGAAGTGTAATATATTTGGCGGTCTAGGCAATAACATGTACATTATTTTCATTAAAGAAATGGATTCATAAAAATGCACCTTTTACTACATTCAATTTTCGTTCTTTTCAATCAATGAGTTGCAATCGAAATGTCGATTTGTGTTGTTCCCATGTTGTTCCGTTCGATATCAAGATGGCGGACAATTGGCAGGGAAAAAAATGCCCGCCATGGTTGTTATTTACATAATTTTTATTTGACAAGTAATCCGCAAAAAGTGGCGGCACATAGCTCTTCCTTAAACGCATTTAATGTAAACCATGTAAATTTAGTTTGTTTCACGTAAAATTCCAATGTGCGCATTTGTATGAAATTTTGCCTCGTCGCCGCCTTTCCCGAGAGCGCCGCAGGACTGTTTAATAACTGCGTGCTTAGCTGGATAATGTCGTTAAACAAGCTGAAATCTGGTCGACCATCGGAACAGAGCACAACGCTGAAGGAAAACACTGCATCGAGGATTGGTAATTAATGTATATTTTCTTGCAATAATTTGGAAGCGTTTTGACGTTTACTTGACACTTACAAGGTAGATTCTGATTTGGCACAAAGTTTTAGAGCGACCATCCACACTAAACTGTCCTGACGCTGTGAATCAAAGTGGACCACCAAAATCGTTCATACCAACTTTTCGAAGTCTTTCTGTACGTAGCAATAACTGTTTCTTGTGAATAATAAACATAATTGATTATTGATTTTAGCAACCTCCAAGCGTTTCCATGATGAATGATTCAACAAGAGTAATCTCATCAGATAGCCCGGTAATACACAATAAAACTAGGTGACTTACTGAATAGTTAATTTCTTACGTTCTTTTAGCTCACATCCAGTGACAAAGCACCCGAGAATATCAAGAACTCTTTGTTGGACAACGAGATGTTTAACGACCTTACCATGATGACCGACGAGTTTAAAGACTGCTTGGAGAGCGTCAAACTGGATTTGGATACGCCGTCAACTACGGACTTTGATGCCCTCCACCTAGGCAGTGAAACTGCAGAGGAGATACTGAAGAACCTCAAAACCCCCGACGAGGTGGAGACGCCTCCGATCACCGAACGACCGAAGACCAGAGACACCTCGCCAAAATACGAGAAACGTGTACCTATTGCCAAGAGTTCGGCACCCATAAAGTGCCTGTCTAGAAAGAACAGTAACTCTGGCATACCAGTCTCAGTGAGCATGTCTGGCAAGGCAACCAAACCTGCACCAAAACCGCAGAGACGCTTGGGGACGTCCCCAGTACCTTCGGCCTCTCCAACTCCTCCAATAGCCAATCTGACCAAGCGAATTCTTCCAACGACGTCTCTGCATGACAAGACTCCGAGCACAGCTATTATGGTCAAACGCAATCTAGAGATGTTTCAGGCAAAGAAAAAGCGGTTCGAGAATATGCGTAAGGATATTTACGCCAAGACCAGGCCATTGGCTGATTTGTACAATTCGCTGGTTCAGCTGAAGAATAATCTTTTTGAAAGTGGACAGATTGTTAGCTTGGATCCAATGCCCGTTTTCGATTTTGATGGAACCAAACCTAAAACAAGCACTGTTGAAATCGAAGTCAACATGACTACTTTTATCAATGCCGGGCTGTTAGACGAAGTGAAGAAGTCCGTGGAGGGTATGCGTGTAAACTCGGTGGAACTATGCAGGAGCTTGATTGACAAGCGCTGCGCACTACTTAACACGTTTGAGAACGTTGCCAAGTTGGGTGGTAATAGCCATATGCTCCTGCACGAGGTGGAACTACACAAGAACGAGAACACCGCGCTGGCCGAATACTTGTCCAGATCGGTTGAAGAGCAGGAGGAGAAGCTGCGGGGGCTGGTTAGTTTAATTACGTCCTTGAAGGAGACAGCTAGCACACCAGTGGTGACCGAAGCGTCAGTGACGCAGCTAACTCCACCAGCACTATTAGTACCTGTGGCACCCACGGAAGACTACGCTAAGGAATTGCAAGAGAGTATAAGTGCGCTCAAGGAGCGAGAAACAAAAATCAAACATCTGGAGAAACAGCTTGTCCACGTACAAGGTGAACTGAAGGCGGTTCAAGCTGCGAATGCGGCTGGACAGGAAAGCGGTGACGCGCTTCGGAACGAGAACGACAAGTTAAAGCATAAAATAACCGTAAGACACATCACATGAAGAGTAGTCGCTTACATGAGTGTTACATTTGTGTGTAATTTACTACGCAAATTATTTCGGTTGCAGTCCCTTGAAAAGTTGATTGACAGTGAGAAGAGAAAAGCCGCGCATGAAATTGATCGAATGAAGAGCAGTGAGATGGGTTCTAAAGTACTCAAAGGCAAGATCAAGGAACTGGAGACTTCCAAACAGCAACAGGACTCGAAGATAAGTCAACTTAGCAACGACCTCAGGTAACACCCGTTCGTTTCCGACGAATCTATTGATACCACTGAGGTGACTGTGTGATTTGAAGGTCTGCGCAGAACAAGTTGAAGCTTAACGAGAAGAACTTCGAGAAGGAGTTGGCTGAGCTGAACAAGTCGCGCAACCTGGACAAGGCGGTGATAGAGCGCCTCAACAGGGATAAGTCGACCTTTGAGGCCAGGTGGTTAATCAGTCTCACGATACGCTTGATACACGACCTTCTTGCACCAGAACTCTGCGTAGAGTTCACATCCTAATTCTAACTAAAATACGCCTCGTTTGGCACACACGCGCGCATGCCATACAGTTATCCACTCAAACCCACACCCGCATCCAATCGCACCTATCTGCATATCCCATATGAAACCGCATATGTAATTTAGTTTGAAATTCAAACGATTCACATGCGCGTGTACCAGTTCGGCCCACAATAGTGCAGGTGAAATTGTGTCTGTAATAAACCTATTTATGGATATCGCCTAGAAAATTAGCATATGCCATAAAACGCTGTGGTTACTTTTGTTCGTTTTGTTTCTCTTGTGAGCGCAAGCACTGACACTCGATTTGGTATTGACGGTCGCCGCGATGGTGGTGAGTCCAAATTGCAGTGCTGGTGGTTGCGCCCAGGATTGATGTGATATCACCGTGTTTTTCAGGTTGGAGGAGGTACAGCAACAGGCGGAGCACCTAGCCCAACAGCTTGTCGAGAAAGAAACAACGCTGCGCCAAGAGGTGATGTTTGCGCGTCAGGACTGCGACATACAGGCGAACACCGCAGTTCAGCTACGCATTGAATGCGAGAAGCTCAAAGCAGAATTAAATACGATCCATCTGCACTCGCAACAGAGTAGCGAGATATTGCGCCGAAAGGACGATGATAAGTGTAAGCCGAGCCTCGGATATTAAAATAAGCGAAAAGATTATATTTCAAGTGCGGTATTTTATTTGTGGTTTCAGTTCCGGTAACTGAGCGGGAGTGCGAATTGCAGATCGAGGTAGTTGCCCAGAGGGCTGCCATCAAGGCACTTCAGGAGAAGGTGGAGTCCAACGCCATGGAAAAGCTACGATTCATTGAGACCATTGAAAACATGGTATTGCATTTCCAGCTAGCGTAAGTGCAACCTTCGACGATGTGTTTAATTTCCGTGATTTTGTGAGTGTAGCATGGCAGTAATAACGAAATGCGCGATGATATTGTAAAGACGCTGGTGCAGAAGGAGGAGGAGATTACGCAGCTACATCAGCTGCTGAAGAAGCGCGACGATGACCTTTCCAATCGACGCATTGAGGTGCAGAACCTTAAGGCCAAAGTGGAGAATCTACAGGAGCATATTCAGCTGATGAAGTCCCAGGAGAATGACGCCGACCTGAAGCATATGATCAAGGAGGGTCGCAATAAATTGGAGGATGCTCTGATCAAGTCTTTGGAGAACGAGCGCAAGCTAATTCAATATGAGCACGAAATGGCGCAGAAGATTCAAACGGTAGCGAGTCTTGAAAATACTCTGAAGCTGCGCGATGGTTTGATTGCGGTGCTAAAGTCCAAAAAGGAGGAGCTCGTCATGGAGAACAAGAGTTTGAATAAGTATTCGGAGCAGATTCGCTCCTTTGTGCTTGAGGTAGGTTAAATTAGTTGTTGATGTGTGGTGCCACTTCTGATTGATTTTCCTTATTTGCGCAGTCTAAGGAAGAGCTAAAGGAGAAAACTGAAATCATATCACAGCTGCAGGTGACGCTGAATGAGAAAATGCGCGAGATACACAAGCTAGAAAAGCGTCTGCATCAAATGGAAGACCAATTAGCGCTCACCAACGAGAAACGCTATCAACTCCAGGATGCCATCGGGCTAATGCAGCGCGAGCTGCACATGGTGAAAAGTAATGCGGACGCCGAGGGGGAGACACGGTATGATGACCAAGCTGCCGCCGGTAGGCTTCCCAGTGGTGGCAGTGGTGTGTGTGCTGGTGTGGGCTTAAATGCTGACGACGACGGCGGCGGCGCCGAGGTGAATGCTGAGGTGCGCTGCGACATGGACAGGCTTGTCAACCTCAACGCCGAGTGTGAATGCAACTGCGAGTGCAACTACGAGTGCGAATGCGAATGTGAATGCTCGTGTGCTGATGAAGAGGTGGGCGATGATGATGCGCTTGAAGTGAGCGGAAACAGTGCTGGCGACGGGGATAACGCGGAATATCCGCACCAGGAGGTTGTCGGTCTGCAGCCGTGGCAGGCGGCGAGTGCCCTGCTCTACAATCAATATCGCTTTGCGTACGAGCAGCACCAGCAGCAGCTAAACAGCCGCCCTGCCGCGCAATCGCAGTCGCTGGGCTCCATCGTCGGCAGGATGGGCAGTAGCAGCGAGGAACACAACTATCAGATGCGCACCGCCTCCAGCGGGACGTTTCTCTTGGAGACCAAGCAGTCGGAGGTGTGCATGCCGCTGCAGGCGCAAATGCGCGCCGAGCACCCCTCCTCCTGCCAGCAGCTGCATCAATGCCATAAAAGTGACCACTTACATCGTCTCAGTCACGGCAATCACGGTGAATCTCATATTAATGGCCACTATGAAGGCCATATGGGCGACTATAGTGCGCATATTATATATCAACACGGGCAGGAGCATTGTGAGATTCCGCCGCAAGCACAATACTACCAAGTGCCATGTCCAACGCCGGAAAATCGCCATTTCGGCGCCGGTCAGCACTATCAGCCGATGACATTTAGAAGGGTGGACAACTACCAGGTGGCTGATAGCGGCGAATTGTTATGGCTCACGCCATCCGCCACGATGCAGACGAACAATGCCATCATCACGCGGGATTTGTTTGCGCACTCGTGCACCAAAATCAAAAACCATTTAGAGAATAGTTTGCGGCGCTTACACCAAACGCGCGCCAGTTATTCCTAACTGTGCAAACGCCCGAAATTTCAAATGCGCTCGAAGTTATTTCTTGTCTTGGATCCATCTTGAGATCATTAGACTAATACACATTTCTTTTTGTTCCAGGACAGGAAATAACTTTCACAAACATAAAGGATGATGGTCCAGTGAAAATTAAAATTACTGTTTCGTAAATTTTATACATAATGCGCAGCCAAACAAACTCGTGTGATGATGATTTCTTAGTAATAACAATAAAAGCAATTATACGTCACTTGTACCGGAATTCTGTTGAAATTTAAATAAAATTTTATGTTTTCGTTTATTTCGTTTAAATACATGCTTTACAATATATTAAATTAAGTTTATTAAATAATGTTTTAAAGTTTCACGTAGGAAATTCCTACGTGTAATTTCCTATTAATTCTAATTGTAAGTACTTCACAACGACATGCAA
>JAAAKC020000007.1:981654-1000335 GCA_010014765.2 Aenictocupidus jacobsonorum | reverse complement strand
TAATGTTTGTTGACGTGTTACCTCATTGCGCGTTGTATCGAAGCCAGTCTTTTTTTAGTTCAATGCCCGCCTCCACCTCCTCTCGCCAGCGGTAGCGCCGGCTTTACATAACGCTGCGAGCCAACTGCGGCGCGCACCGTATGGCCGGAGATGGAGTGCGAATGTCGGTCCCCTCGGCCTGCCCCGGCTCGGCGTGGCACGCAAAAACATTGTTCGTGCCTGTTTTGACTCGGCGGCCGGACGTTGAAGTGCCGACAAAGCAGACTTCGGGCGCGAGCGCACAGAGCCGCGTCCGCGCTGGCACGTATGCGCAGGTACCAGGTACGGGCTGCCCGGAGAGCGAAGGTCGCCGGTCGCCGAATAACAAACAGCGCACGGGCAAGACGGTCACTATCTTGCTCGATCGAGCTTGCTGCGGCACTGTAGCTGACTTCAACAACTTTCAATCTCGTTAATATTATATTCGATCGAATATGATGCACACGATTCGCCGTCGATGAGGGCGCAGAAAGAGGTCAATACTTGAGACGGCGACAATACCAATGCCAGGCACGGCGTGGTGAAACAATATTGTTACAACCTTGTTTCCACCATATTTTTGCGTGCGCATTATTGTTGCTAAGTGCGCTCGCGCGAAGGCGCGGTGCGTGCAGTGCGCGGCGCGCTCGCGAAACGGGCCAGAGCAGCGCCAGGAGGTAATTACAAGATCGAGGAAAAAGTCGAGGACAGCCCAGCCCGGCGACCACTTACTACCTGCAGCTAGTGTGCGGAGAGCACATGGCGGCGCGCGGGACTGGCATTGATTCCGCAATTATTTATTCTGATGACCCCGTTACCAACGGAGGCAGACGCGTCTGGCGCAGCAATTCTCGCCAGCAAACTAAGGCCGTGCACGCAGAACGAAGCCATGCTCCAATTTTGCGATACGCGCCGCGACAATATGGAAAATGGAAGAGTCAGCTCTTCGTTCTTCGGGCAGCCGCCGCTCAGCGGGCGCGCGTCGGGCTTGTATTTCGGGACGGGCCAGGCGGGCAGGCGGGCAGAAATAGCCCTCGCTAGTTATTTTCGGCCTCTTTTATAAATAGCCGGCAGCAATGGTTTTCGCATTCGCGCGATCATCAATTGATTGCGGCGCGTTTCCGCGCGCAATTATCTCCGCATGGAAGTTATCGCCACCGTCGCTTGCTTGCAGGGAATGCATGACATGTTCATCCAATCTCAACAGTTGGTCGCAAACAACGTCATTAGCAGCAGTCGTGCAGTGGGACAGTCTACTACCAGCAGCAGCGTCAAAAAGCGAAGAGCCCAACAGCAGTATCACGACGAACAACTTGTGCCCGAGAACACAGCGTCGGCGGCCGCGTTCGCGTTGGTAAACAATGCCAGTCCGCATTGCTACCACCAACAACAACAACACCAGCCACACCAGCCGCACCAGCACCAGCCACAGCAACAGCGCGCGACAACCATCAAACTCGTAGATAATCCGTACCAGCGCTGCGGGCAAAAGGTACAAACGGCCGCACGTGTACTTGGCTGCGCCAGTCGGCCACGCGTTGTTTAATCTCCTCGTGGTTGGTGTAGCGCAAAGCCTGGTCGTCCGAAGGAGGGAATGCGGATGGTGGGGAGCACATTAAGTTGGGTAGCAACACAACCATCACGACGGCGCACAGCAAAGTCAACGCGGCCCCCGGGGCCAACCCCCAGCCGCAAGGTAAGCGTAAGTTGCCATCACTTTTCTTTCTTTTCCACCGCCGCCACGCGCACGCGCCGAGCACCTACACGAGTTGATATGATTTCACAACGCTGAATTGTCGAGCGTGCGTGATGCGGCTATTTCGCTGACGGCCATGTGGCTGTCAGTCGCGTCGCGCAATCACGCGCGTCCGGCAAAGGAGCTCCATGCTTATCGGCGATGCGAGGACGGCGCCATCATGCGCGTGCGATTGCTTGCGCGCCGCGCCCGATTCGCATGGCGCGATGCAATCGTCTAACGGCGGCGCGTTGCTGTCCTCGGCAGGGTCGGGGAGCGGCGCCGACGGGGATTATCAGCTCGTCCAGCATGAGGTCCTCTATTCCATGACCAACCAGTACGAGGTGCTCGAGTTCCTCGGCCGCGGCACGTTCGGGCAGGTGGTGAAGTGCTGGAAGAAGGGCACCAACGAGATCGTCGCCATCAAAATCCTGAAGAACCATCCCTCGTACGCCAGACAGGTAAGCGCCGCGCACTGTGCACGCGCCGCAAGCAACGCGCCGGTGCCAACGAACTGCGCTGTCACTTGCAGGGTCAGATCGAAGTCAGCATACTGTCACGCCTCAGCCAGGAGAATGCGGACGAATTCAACTTCGTGCGCGCGTACGAATGCTTCCAGCACAAGAACCACACGTGCTTGGTGTTCGAAATGCTGGAGCAGAATTTGTACGACTTCCTGAAGCAGAACAAGTTCAGCCCGCTGCCGCTGAAGTTCATCCGGCCGATCCTCCAACAGGTGCTCACCGCGTTGCTGAAACTGAAGGTGAGGCGTGGGGAGGGCTCGCCCGCCAGCGTTCGCTCGGGACCCGCTTGACGCGCCGTTCTGTTTGCAGCAACTCGGGCTGATACACGCCGACCTGAAGCCCGAAAACATCATGTTGGTGGATCCGGTGCGGCAGCCGTACCGGGTGAAAGTCATCGACTTCGGCAGCGCCAGCCACGTCAGCAAGGCGGTGTGCAACACCTATCTGCAGTCGCGCTACTACCGAGCGCCGGAGATCATCCTCGGCCTGCCGTTCTGCGAGGCGATCGACATGTGGTCGCTCGGGTGTGTCGTCGCCGAGCTCTTCCTCGGCTGGCCGCTCTATCCCGGCTCGTCGGAGTACGACCAGATTCGCTACATCAGCCAGACGCAGGGCTTGCCCACCGAGCACATGCTGAACAACGCGTCGAAGACCACCAAGTTCTTCTATCGCGACATGGAGAGCACCTACCCGTTTTGGAGGCTGAAAACGCCCGAGGAGCACGAGGCGGAGACGGGCATTAAAAGCAAAGAGGCTCGCAAGTACATCTTCAACTGCTTGGACGACATCGGGCAGGTGAACGTGCCGACTGATTTGGAGGGCGGGCAGCTGCTCGCGGAGAAGGCCGACCGCAAGGAGTTCATCGATCTGCTCAAGCGCATGCTGACAATGGACCAGGTAGCAGGTGGTGTGCGATTGCTGTGTGATGCTGATTTCTGCTTTTGCGCCCGCTGTAGGAGCGCCGAACGACGCCGGGCGAGGCGCTGAATCATCCGTTCGTGCGGCTGTCGCATCTGGTCGACTACGCGCACTGCAACAATGTGAAAGCGAGCGTGCAAATGATGGAAGTGTGCCGGCGCAACGACTTCAACAGCAGCACGACCAACAGCCACCATCAGACTGCCCAGCAAGCGCCTTCCTTGGTGGCGAACTTTGTGCCGAGTAGCAATGGTAACGTGACGTTTACCATTAACAATCAGTTGACCAATCAGGTGCAGCGCCTGGTGCGGGACCGCTCCGGATATGACAATTTGGTACGTAATCGCGCACTCGTAGAACGTGATGACGAAAACGCTACTACCGCCGTCTCCGCCTTGCTTTCTTTAGTATCAAATCTACAACGGACGTACTGTCGGTAGACAGTATACAACCAGTAGCCGGGCGGATCCGTTCCAACATCAGCTGGTCTCCAGCATATTGTGCCCAGCGAGCTATCAGGGCATGGGCGGCTCGCCGGCCAAGCACGTTACTGTGGTGCAGCAGCCGCCGCTGCAAATCCAACCGCCCATCCTGAGCCAACCGGGCCAACAGCAGTACGTGCCCGTCAGCGTCGTGGAGCCGAGCGGCCGGCAAATGCTGCTCACCAACGCGGTGCAAACGTCCTGGCCGGCGAACAGACAGATGGCGATTGTCCCTAGCTGGCAGCAGATTCCGACGCATCAGGCGGCAATTCAGCAGCCCATCCTCTCGGACGCCGACTGGACCAGGCCGCTGCTGGTGGAGTCCTCGGCTATCCTGCAGGAGCAGCGGCCCGTGTTTCCGGTCGACGTGAGCGCCGACGTCTACAACCAGGCGATTGTCGAGCACGCCGGCTCCACGTGGACGTCGAGCAAGCGCAGCTCGAAGAATCACCACATGTCCAGCGGCCACCATGGCCACCATCTAATGGTGCCCTCGCACCATCGCTCGCAGCACGACAAGAAGGAGCAGACGCAGCTAAGCCCAGTCAAGAAGCGCGTGAAAGAGAGCACGCCGCCGCACGACAACAACTACCGGCACCGCAACAACCACGGCTCCACTCACAGCTGGAACCACCAGCACGTTCAGACCAAGCAGGAGCCGACCGGCACACGCCAGCATACGATTACGATAAACGACACCCCGTCGCCGGCCGTCTCGATCATAACGATTTCGGACAGCGAGGACGAGGAGGCGTCGAAGAAGCCGGTTATGCCGCAGCAAGCGCAGCATCAGCAGGCGCTTGCGGCAGCGCCCAATCCGGAGCTCAACAGGAAAAACGTAATTAGTTGCGTTAGCGTTGGCGACAGCGATAACGAAGATCACAGAAGTCCCGCAAAGGTAATTTCGCCAAACGGCGGCCGGCTCAAAGTCCTCACAGTCCCACCCGTGTTGCAGGTGCAGCAGCATTATCGGCAGCAGGCGATTAAGAACGAACCGCAGCAAAGCCACCACCAATTGCAGCACCAACAGCAGCATATGGCCAGCAGTAGCACGCACAGCAATTATGCGGGCTCGCGCAAGACGCGTCTGCTCGCAAAGGCTCAATCCGAATGCATGCTGAACTTGCCCACCAAGCAGGAGCCGGGCATCGACTATCAGCGCGGCGATTATCAAAACTGCTCCTCGGCGTGCAAGGAGCCGCAGCCGTACTACGTCAACTCGACGGCCGGCGGTCACGCGCAGGACCAGCAGCTCGTCTACTCGTCGTGCGACAAGCGCGTGTCCTGGGCGGCGCCCGCGGCCCACGTGCCTACCTCGCACAGCGGCGGCAGCAGCAGCAGTCGGCGGCACTCCGCCGTCCCGGTTGTGAATCTGCGCGAATTCAACATGGCGCACAAGGAGTACGTGCAACCGCCGGCGGCCCACTCGACGCGTGACCTCACCATCCCGCGCGACCAGCATCTTCTTGCGCCCAGCAAGAGCTGGGCGCAGCAAACCTTGCACCAAGGCTATAGGTATGAGACACTTATCACTTACCCGCCCGTGATCGATGGTAGGCTGTAGTGATTGCTTAGCGGTGTGGTAGCGGTAAAAGTGGTGCCGGATGCATAACAATGCAATGTATATCGCAGTCGTGCATGTTGTAAGATGAATGGTTTGTAGACATACAAACGCCCACCTGTCGCCGCAACCGTTGGCTGGTGCGCCGAGGCTGTCTCCGCAGCATCCACTGGCGGCGACCGGACAGCCCCTCTACCATCAGGCGGAGCTGTACCGTCGGCCGGCGGTGTACGTCACCACTACGCAGCCGGCCTATCTGCCTGCCAGTCATCAGGTGGCTCCAGCGGGGTGAGTAGATTTCCTTCTGCAAGAGGGACGGTTGCTTGGGCGTCAAGGCGTGCCGAATTTACGCCGAGTCCGGTTGTACAATTGAGACAATTTGTAGTTACATGGTGCCAGAGTAATAATACTTGTAGCAGTATCAAAGTATCATGTGTTGGTTGCTGGAAGACGAACGCTGCAAATTTATCGATTGTATACCGCGAAAAGAGTGCTTGATTCCTAACCGAATCATCTTCACTTCTCTAAACTAAAGGGGTCTTTTGCAGTTTCTTAACGAGAAAGCGCAAGTTATCCGCTGCTGAGGTGTCAGATTTTTTCGAGAATCTCTAATCGCACGTGCAAACGCACGCACACGCACTTAATATTATGGAAAGCATTTTGGTGCTCTGTCTGTTTACCGCTTATATACACTATAATGCAATACTATTATTTATATGATACCGAAATGTTCATTTACGAAAGTAGTGATAATAATGGGTAGAAATATAAAATTAGCGTAAGCAAACCTCCATTGGCATACTCTCTTTACTCTCTCTCTCTCTCTTTCTCTCTCTTTACATCATTCGTCTGTAAGTGGAATAATCCATCTTTCCTTCGCGTGCATAAGAATAATCATCAGGTGGGACGTGCTTATCAATCCTAACACGCTTTCGTGTGCGCGGCGCTGAAGAATGAAACGTATTCTTTCGCTCCGGGAATTCGCACCCGGCGCTCTTCCGAGCTGCGTTTACTGAGTTTGCCCTCTGTTTGTGCTATCTTTGCAGTCGGCAATTGCCGCCGCCAGCCCACCACGCCAGCGCGCGCCCAGTGCTGGCTAGCCACCCGAACCACCCGCTGCCGGCGCACCTGCAGTTCCCGTCGCACGCACAGGTCGCCGCCTCGTATGGATTTGCGCCGCTCAGCCCGGCCAAGGGACACCAATACCAGACGAGCCTCTGGTTTGCGGAATAGTGTGCCGACTCCCTTGCCCTGGCACCCGCTTAGCCACGGGCCCCGCCGGTTAGCGACATTGTCGAAACATACGCATTTCAGATAAGTACATCTGTTGGGCGGGTCGCACCGCTGGCTGGTGCAATAATGCAGTTGGCAGCATTCGTGCATGATGCAATCAGTAGCGATCCCCCATGCTGTACTATGCTACGTTAACGCGGAAGAAAACGAGCAGGACTGCAAAGAAAAGCAAAGTTATTTAACTACTGCCTAATCGAGATTACAACACTTGAGCGATTTTGATTTGAAGTGGACGTTGGACGGTACTGTTATCACAAGGGGGGCCGCATCCCGTTGGGAGTGGCGTCCACCGTAATAAGCTGGACGCGTCTGCTCGCGAATGACGTTAACCAATCGTTACGATGTAGGGTAGTGCATATGGCATATTTCAAGAAGGCATTAATTTTTATTTTAGATTAGTCTTGCGTTTTTCCATTTGTATATGGTAACTACGATAGTTTTTAGAGGAAACTCGCTCTCAACAGGACAGTTTCAGCTTTTATTTTCAACTTTTAATACTGAACAACCACAAAACCATATTATGAGAAGCAAGCGGTAAACATAATTGAATATTATTGATGTGCCTCTGTATATTACATGAATGTATAGACTATACATTAATGATACTAAAAGTACGTCGTCGACGCGTTACGGGTCACCGATGCGCGCCGCAACATCATTTTTGTTTCCGTGCTCTGTAGTGAGAACATTTCATTGTACTCGTGCATTGTTGTTTCGAGCATTGGATTCGTTTTAGATGTGATATTTAACTACAAAAAAGAAACAAACGAAGAAACGATTATTGAGATGCAAGCAGAAAAAACATCGTTTACTATTATTCGTTACTATTATTCCTAGCGCATGTACATAGAGTTCTATTAGGCGAGGTGTTTTAGTAGCAATGGTTTTTAGTTTGTAATCGGTTGCGACGTTCTTTGGTTTTTAGCATTATTCGTATTCACTCCTGTGGCGTCAATTATGCGCGGCGCATTGCTTTTGTCGAAGTTTTCATTTTATGCATTCATATCGTTAGTCATTCTTTTAAGTTCTCGTAATTTAATTGCAATTGTTCGGGACCGCTGCGTTTCGGACGAATTTGAAGGTTTTAGTTTGTTCTTAAAATACCTGGCTCATTCATTTATGTTTTAGGGAGATGTATTACGAATAAGTATTTTTAAATCAAAATATAGCAGAGCCAATCCGTAGCAAAGGAATGCCACCGCAAATTTGGAACAAAACTTCCTTGGGAATATGATATACTAACAATTTGATAATCTAAAAGTAGATTTGAATCATATATTTATACTGGGTAAATTATACCTAACAAACAAAATACATGTATATATATACACATATAGTATATATATCTTTACGGCACACACATAATTACATGATATTAACAGAAGACGTGAATTACTAATATAATAAATACAAAATACACTGATTTGATATATGAAGATGAATATATATATATAAATATTTTTGGATCGTGTAGTAATAACTTACAATTAGTCATACAAATAATGTTCGGGGACTTAGAGTAAACAAATAGAGCTTTTATTATATTACTAGATGAGGCGCGAATATTCCCAGCCAATGTAATTTTGCATAGAAAAGTGCATTTTAGTAACAGAAGGAGGTGGGAGGGGGGAGAGAATTGTTGCTTTTATTACTATACAGTATCCGTCGCAACTGGGTAGCGTTAGCAGAAATAAAATAAATTGAAGATTTATCTCTATCTGAAGCATTGTCTTGCATTTTAGGCGTGAATAACGCAGCCTGTCAGCAACTTACCCTAATGGGAATATTCGACGTAAGAATTTGTTAGTTTGAGGATGCGTTAGGTCTGTCTTCCACAGGCATTAAATGTACGCGAGTATTTAATCATTTAATGGGGCTGGAATGTTTCGACCGAATTTGTACGACGTGTTAGTCTACTTAGTCATTCAATTTCTCTCTCTCTCCCTCTCTACTAGGTTTACGTTACGAGTACGCTAAGCGACATAGTGGCAAATTTTGTGGCAATAAACGGATAATGATGTCATCGGGTAGCGGATATTTTCATAAACACACTTTCGCATCTTGACTTTCCTCTGGCTTAGCACGCCTAGTCACCCACGATACTAAACTACACTTACTATATGGTGAACGTTTTTTACAAATTAACAAATTAAAACTTAAACAAGTTGCGAACACTACCTAGCCTCATAGCGCGAGCGTTGGAATCTAATGCATCACTCTGCATCATTTTAGGCATCTCTTTGTATGGAGCAACCACAAGGCTATTGATATTAACGCGTGTTTATAAACGTATTCAAATAATCCTATCTAAAATTACACCACTTTATATACGTATAGATGATAACTATGGTAACTTTTGCAATTTGGACGTGCGTGTGTGTAGCATAACGAGTTGCTGGTTGTTAACTGTTTCGATATTCTAAAACCTCAAGCAACCTGCTGGGTTGTCACGCGACGAGTGCGGGTGCCGTTGTAAATTCAGGGCGTTTGGGGCTTTTTAAGATACGATTAATCGTCAACGATAGCATGTAGTCAGATGCAATTTCGTTTTTGTGGACACAAAACACTTTGGAGATTTCGTTCATCCGCCATGAACCAACCAGCCTTAAGAAAGAACAATATATATTCTTCTCACGTTGAGCTATTTGAGCTAGTTATAGATGTTTTAAACGATAATAGCATTTGGTATTGCTTTAGGGTGCACGAGAGGGAAGAAGTGTGTATAGGGCCAACAATGTAGACCCGATGAGAGCCGAGAGAGAAATTGCAAACAAAGCGATAAATGTATTTATTATAACACAACATAAACGTTTTTGCCTTAAACGTAGTTAAATGATACAATGAATAATCGTACTTAGCGATCAAGTCGTCGTTTTAACTGTATTATAAGTAATTGGTGGTGAAGTTAGGATTAGCGTTAGTTCACGATTTACGTTTTGATCTTCGTGGAGCGCCGAAGCGCGTCAGCTCGGCACCGTGAATACATCGAATGAGCTTGTCTTCAAGTTACGCTATTTCCGAGAATATGAGTGTATGAGCATTAACCGTTAACAAAGATTTGCAAATCAGAAACACTAAGACTGGCCTAAAACAATTATTAAAGTATATATAAATATATCGTGAATATTTAGTACGCAAACTATGTTATAAGGGTGTAATTGAATAATTCGTACGTACTCTCATCCAGCTTCGCCTCTATGCAATCCCGTGATACGGTTATCATGCAGCGCGCGACTGCAGGATGCCTATCAGGATAAGCAAATTGTATTTTTCGAGTACTGCTTGAACAAGCGTTTGCATTTTCCCGCCAGAAACCACCGCGTTGTACGCCAAATGTTTAACATATCCGTTTAGGCTCGGGTAACAACATGATATCGATATCATAAGCAAAATTCAAATGCAACAAGTACAATTTACTCTATAGTGTAATAACGACTAACGATTCAACTTATTCTAATCCTTTCGATCTCTTTAAGTAGGAATGGATAAACATTCGCGCAAGAAACGCGCGATGTGTGCTTTTCCTGAATAATCACTGAATTCAAGGCATACTCGTTCTGCGCACACTTTTCCACACACCAATTGGCTATCATATACTAACGGATGGATGACATAGATTGCATGCATATCCATGTGTTGCGTGTGCAATGCTACTGATAATTTATTCACTTTTAGTTACCAGCCACGTATAAACTACTACTGAGGTGTGAAACCACTGATTTTCACAAATTCTAGCAATGCAAGCTGCACTCGGCGCTCTGTCTAGCTATCTCGCGTTGCAAGTTCGTGTTTGTAATTAAATTTTAACAAATATGCTGAATCAAGAATTTGTATACACAAAGACTGGTGTAGTTAATGTCAATACATACATGTAGCTAGCAAACGAGGAAGGAAAACACGTTTAGATAGATCTACTATAAATAAATATTTGAGGATACATATTGCACATGGACTATTAGCATTACTGGGCTCTTTAAAAACGTGGGATTATTATATCTTTAATGGAGTGCTAAATTTTACTAACCATTGTGTTTTCTTGTATTTGTTAGCCGCATAGGCGTAATAAGAGATTAGTGTATAATTAATTGGTAATTGTTTGCTTTGAATGAGAAGGCAATGAAGGTACTAGTGACTATACTGATGTGGCAAATAGCGCGCTAGTTTACACCCACCTATATTTATTACTCTGTTTCTGAATAATGTACCTACCTATGTATGTTAATCGTTTACGTAATTCCTAAGTTTAACAAAACGAAATCAGGAATGTGTCTCGGTTAGATGTGGATGTTGGCGTGCTTGCGATTTGCTAATTCACTTCAGAGATATGCGCACCTAGCAAACTGGGATGAAGAAGGCTTTCGCGCTTGCGACATTTGCAATTTTGTTAATTATAATTGTACATAATATACCTATTGTGCGGATGGCGCATGTAGATACTGCAGAACGTGCGCGTCAATTGGCATAAACCCGACTCATTTCAACGCTCAATTCTTCCTCGATTCTCTGTAATGCACACGCGAAATTTCACGCATGCTGCAGCGAACGGGAAACGGAACTGCAACGTGAATATGAAACAACGCTTGTGCTTTCTACTACTTTTTGCTGCGATAACAAGGAATGAAATCGCAAGCGAATGTGATAACAATATTTAGAAATTTCATGTGAATCTTATACCAAAACCACTGATTTTAACTGTAATTGTATTATAACTTCGATTCGAAATTCATTTCACGCTCCTGCTTTGCAAAACAAGTTGTAATATATGTGATTATATTTTAGGATTTGGGCGGAATTTTATTATGTCTCTGGGCTGTCTTATTAGCAAGCTGATGCTTTATTTGTGAATCACCGGCGCAGAAAACGCAAAAGATTCAAATCCGTTTATACTGGTCCAAGCGAAATGAAAGGCATAAACCGAGTGCTGACAATCTACGGAAGCGATGCTTCCAAAAACAAAACCGAAATTGGGGGCGCTGCAAACGGGACGTTTTCTCAATACTGCTTCCTGTGTATTCTGAAAGAGACACTCACAACTCACTAGCGACACCATGCATTAACCATTAACTAATTAGCAGGGTATATTATCTGAGGTGTGGTTTATTGTGATGATTGTCCATCAGTGGCATACTCGCACTTTGAATATTCACATCTGCTGCAGATGATTTCATGCGTACGTAACAGATAAGGACTTAAAATTAATGAAGACACTGTTAAGCAAACAGAGCAGCTGTACGGACTGCATTACATGCCTGCCAGGAGTATAATAAAGTTAACACATAGCAGTTATTTAAAGTAGAGATGGAGCAAATGTGGAAAATAGTTGGACCAAGAGAGTATTTGCGTGCTTCTTTGGTTTTCACTGAGCGAAGCGCACCACGCAGATGGCGTCGGCCGCGATAACGCCTAGATCAATTTGACAATTGTTTAAACTAGAGATGAACCTATAGTACATGTATTGTAATAGATGCAAGTTGCATGCAACAAGATTTAATGTAAAGTAATATATATTATATAGATTTATATATATATACATGTGGCTTGCATATGTTAACACACATAGTTTAGCCATCGTAAAACACATTAATGTTCTCTTTGTTTTGTTGTGCTACGTGGCGAACACTTGAGTGGTTTCCCCCCGAAGAAAACGATGGAAATTTGTATTGGGATTACTGGTATAAGTGATGCATTGTCTGAAATATACTTTTTGCACTAATTGTAAGTGGAAGCATTCATTCGTTCGTATTTCGCTCCGTTCTACGAAAAGCAGGCTGCGTCGAGCGAGCTTTGGAGCTTTGTTCGTCGGACACTCCGTTAGGTTGGCAGCATTTGTCATTCCATCTCGCTCCTACGCGTTGCCCTTCGCCGCTTCGCCTTGCCCACTTCCACGTCGTGCAGTCCGGTTTGTCCTGTTTTTTTTCTCGATTGGAGTACGCGTATTTTCTGCATGCAAAACCGTTCGCTATTGATTATTCTATTCCGGGCGTATATGCAATAATCATGCGTATAATTATGGTGTTAATGCTCCACGTGTTGCTAATGCGCTCGCAAGCGCAGCTCACTCACGACGATAGACGTTTGATGATGGCCTGCGCTGAATATTTCATGCCGCCCGAGACCGTGTTTCATGAAAAATGCACGTTGAATGAAGCGGCGAAGCGCACCTTTGGGTGCCCGTTGTAGCTGCCCGGCGTCGTTACTACGCCGCCGCTGGCACGGCCTCGCAGAGCGGGCGGACGAGTGCGACGCGAATTCACTCGATAGGCCTTCGATCGCGAGCGCGTTCGCAGGTTCTGGATTAGCCATGGATTAGAAGGCCTTCCTTCTCTACATTCGTAATTGGTCACGAGTTTCCCGCGCATAGCGTAGACAGGCTCGCAGGATCGACAGCACAGCCACATCCACCGACCATCGACCGTTACCCGCTCGCAGCGGCACCGCATACGCCAAGGAGTGGAAGCGACACCACCAATACACAACCAGTCCCGTGCGCGCTGCGTTGCGACCATTGGTCTACAATTTGTCGACCAATCATTGGGAAACCGACTAAAATATACCAGAGTAAGTTCAAAAATTATATATCACGCGCATATCGGCCCGCTCGTGCACAGTTATTCGCGATCGCGAATCGCTCTGCTGTGCATGCGGGTGGAATTTTAGCGAGTGCTCGCATCCGAATTCTACGCGTAATTCGTTTCTGGATGAAAATGGCGTACGGCTGGCGCAACAAAGCGCCCGCTGCTTTGGTGCAGTACTCGCGCACGATGTTTGAGGCTTCGGTCACATCGTCAGCCGTGTTTGAGCGTTCGACGGATATCGCGTGCTTTTTCAAATGCTTTTTGATCTTGGCTAGGGACGCACGTTTGGGTTTTCGTTGTTAACCTGCATTTGCTGCAGCATGCAGAGGCAAGCGGTGGTAGATGTGAACGCAGTGCTGAAGTTCTTGCATCATTCCAGTCACAATGGAGCAAATAACAACTGCAGATGGACAAGTTGTGATGCAGGCCGTCGCGCCGCAGCCTGTGCAAGTGATGCAAATGCAAAGTGGACAGATGATACAAGGTGCAAATGGACAGCAGATCATGGTGCATGGACTGCCACAGAATGGGCAGATACAAGTTGCACAGAGTGCGAATGGATTGCAACAGATTCAAGTGTTGCCAGTGTCGAGTATACAGGGCCAGGGACAGATTCTGCTGCAGCAGCCGTCGCAGCAGGCGCAGATTGTTCAGACTGCAGATGGACAGACATTTATTTATCAGCCGGTAGCTCTTGACAGTGGCATTCAACAAGCGCAGCCTACAGGTAATGAGTGGGAATAATTTTAGTGCATTTGTACTGTACCTAAGTACCTCTGCTTGCACCATTGTGGCTGACAGTTCTCAACATAAATGGAAACCTGGTGCAGCTCCAGACGCAACAGCCAACAGCATCAACAGCAACTGTCACACAGCAATCACCAGTGTCAACAGCCACAGGACCAACAGTGGTGCAGCATGTTGCAGGCACTGGCAGTCAGCTAGCCATGGCCAATGGCAATATTGTGATGGTGAGAAATTCCGCCGACGTACGTACAATTGCGCACACAGCTTTATCAGCCGACAGAGCCACACGTCTCATTCTCGAGCTTTTCGTTCCTGGTGATGGAAGCTAACGCGCGTTGCCTTGCAGATGGTGCCTAGCACAAGCGCGGCAGCCGCCGCAGCAGCATCCCGCATCCCAATCACAGGGGGTGAGGTGCTCGAAGAGGAGCCGCTGTACGTGAATGCGAAGCAGTATCGCCGCATTTTGAAGCGGCGACAAGCGAGAGCAAAACTGGAAGCAGAGGGCAAAATCCCCAAGGAGAGACCCGTAAGTGTCAGATTGCACATTTCTCCCATAGCAGCTCCGTGCTAGTCTCACGTGGTTCACGCCCTAAATCGCAGAAATACCTGCACGAGTCGCGGCACCGACATGCCATGAATCGAATCCGCGGCGAAGGCGGCCGATTTCACTCAGGGAGCGTGAAAAAGATGAAGCGGGAGATGGAGGAACAGGAGCGGCACCAGCAGCAGCAACAGCAACAACAGCAGCATCAGCAACAGCAGAATCAACAACGAGCGCTCAATTCGTATCTTGCCGATACCATAATCATTGAGTCGGTGATGCCCGAAACGATAAAATCGGATCCGCTAATGTAAAATGTCTCGCTTTGTAAATATTTTGTACATACCACACAGCTAAGGTGTAAATAAGCAACGATCAGAACTTCTTCGTACAACTTTTTACTCAAATCTGATGTATATAGTTCTCTTTTTGCATATAACGATTTTCTACGCGTTTGGTAGACGGTAGCTGAGTTAAGTGAAGAGACAATTTTTAACTCATTTGGAACGGACACCTTTCACAAGTTAGCACTATTTGCGAATGTTTTACAAAGGGGAAATGAGAACGTTCAATTTTTGATGATGAAAAATTAGGTATTATAATATGTTTACTTTGACAACATGCAAAATTTCTTAATAAACTTAGTTCTGCGTAGTGTGGCTACTGTTGCCGCCTTTGTGCTCAGCCGTGAGCTTTGTGTGCGTGCCTCTCGCTTGCTTCTTCGGTCCTCGTCCTTGTTCGTTCGATACCCGTGCTTCCAAATCGATGACAGCTGTCAGGCAGGCGCGCATTGCGCAAGCGTGAGCGGAATGGAAAGAGGTGCGGATGGAGTAAGCTCGTGTGCGGCGTAGGTGCCGCACGTACCGCGTGTGTTACGCTGGTCGTGGGGCTGGTAGTACGCGGCAGTAGGCGTAGCCGCGCGGGTGACGCAGTGTCTTCTAGGGTCGCAGGCGCCGATCGCTTTATTAAGATTTATTGAGTGACGCGCTTCAGCCGCTGCGCATCGCGCTCCCGAGACACACTTTTTATGTGACGAGCTCGCGGCCGAGCGCACCTTCCACTGTGAGTACATTTTCCGGCGCTTGTTTTACATCTGTGCCTGCATTCGCCCGCATTTGGCGTGCCGTGCGTAGCAGTGTGCGCTGCGTTCGCGTTGCTTGCGGGCACGGTGAATGAAGTCGCGCCTACGTGCGCGCGCTTGCTGCGTGCGTGAGTGCCAGAGGGGTTGATCACACCCCTATTGTTTCATTTCGCGTCGCAGTCGCAGTGGAAATTTTATCTGAGGTTCTCGAGGCCTGCGTGTTTCGCGGCGCTTATGGTATGCAAGTTGGACGTGTGCGGAAGTTTGTTAGCACGGCAGGAACTGTTTCTGCTTCCGCCCGATGCTTTCTGATTAAGAATTTAGTAGTAAACAAAGCGCGGCGATGAGCACAACTTCGGCATTGAAACTCGCGTGCCGGTCGTGCCAATGCGATGTTACCGACCAACGGGTCTCCATTAACTTGAATTGGGCGCTTATGCCTTTACCGTTATAAACGATAATTTTGATGGTAATTAATACCTCCTTCGAGTTGAGTCTTGCGCATGCAGCACGCAATTCGATTAGCAATAAGTGGCGTGTAATGATTGTTGGGCGTTCGCGCATTTTTCCGCGGAATTAGTCAGCCAAGGCCGGCTGATGAGCGATCGAGCGGGTGCGTGCCATGCAAGTGAATTCGCTGATTTGTTTCCAGATGGCTTGGCGATTCAAAGCGTCCAAGTACAAAAATGCCGCGCCGATCGTCCCCAAGCCGGAGAATTGCGTGCGCGACATTTGCATCGGATCGTACCAAACCTACGGCAACAACATTGCCACCTCCGCCAGGTTCATGGCGTTCAACTGGGAGCACGCCGGCTCGAGCCTGGCCGTCCTGCCGCTTGATGACTCCGGGCGGAAGTCGAAGCTGATGCCGCTGCTGCACGCGCACACCGACACCGTCACGGACATGGAGTTTTCGCCGTTCCACGACGGACTGCTGGCCACCGGCTCGCAGGACTGCTCGGTGAAGATTTGGCACATTCCCGCCGAGGGGCTGGTGGAGTCGCTGCTGAACTGCGAGTGCACGTTCTCGCACAAGCAGCGGCGCGTCGAAACGGTCGGCTTCCATCCGACGGCCAACTATCTGCTGCACTCCACCTCCTACACCACGCTGGCCCTGTGGGATTTGATGTCGCAGCACGAGGTCTTCTCGAACTCCGATCACGGCGACGTCATTCAGTCGGTGAGCTGGAAGCGCGACGGCGCCATGATCGCCTCCTCGGCGAAGGACAAGCAGGTGCGCATCATCGATCCGCGCACCAAGGCGCCGTGCGTCAGCACGGCCAACAGCCACCAGAGCATCAAGGACTCGCGCGTCGTCTGGCTGGGCGAGGGCAATCGCATCCTCACCACCGGCTTCGATGCGCAGCGCCTGCGCCAGATCATCATTCGCGACGTGCGCAATTTCGGCGAAATCGAGAAGAGCCTCGAACTGGACTGCTCCACCGGCGTGCTGATGCCGCTCTACGATGCCGACACTGGCATGCTGTTCCTGGCGGGCAAAGGCGACTCGACGATTGCGTACATGGAGGTGACGGACAAGGAGCCCTATCTGATTGAGGGCATCCGGCACTCTGGCGAGCAGACGAAGGGCGCCTGCTTGGTGCCGAAGCGCGCGCTGAACGTGATGCAGGGCGAGGTGAATCGGATCATGCAGCTGACGAGCAATTCTGTGATACCCATCACGTATCAGGTGCCGCGCAAGACCTATCGCGATTTCCACGCGGATCTGTACCCGGACACGCCCGGCAACACGAGCAAGCTGTACGCGGAGCAGTGGTTGAATGGTAGCAACGCGCAGCTGGCTAAGATTTCCTTGGATCCGTCGAAGCGCGAAAACGGAGAGGAACCTATTATGGTAAGCGATCAACTTCTTCCTTGCGTCCTTCTTTCCTTCGTTTTCAGTGGTTGCAGCAGAAATAACCGTGCCATGTGTTTAGGTGCACAACGGTTCCCTCGAGAGGCTGAAGCAGGATTACCTGAACGCAATGAACGAAGTGAAAAAGGCGCCGCCGCCGAGGATGAGCCAGGAGAAGGAGAAGGAGGTGATGAAGAACGAGCTCAACAACTCGGTGAAAGACGCTATCAAAGACTGTGGCAAGGTGAAACCGCTTGACAATAAATACGAGGCGGAGAAGGCTAACGTGCTAATCAAAAATAACGATTACATTAACGGGCAACATCAAACTAATAAGCCGGCCGTCGAGCAGCCGCCCGAGCTGCCGCCGAAGCCGTTGCCGAGAACGTCCCGCTCGGGCTCGGTCGCCGAGCCGCCGGAGGAGCTTCCACCCAAGCCCGTTGCTAGGCCGCGTACTAACAGTTGCGCGCCAGTTGTAACTTCCGTAAATCCTAACATGCCTGTTGCGGGCGGATATAAGGTTCATATTGACAGTTTTACCTAGATATACACGCACTGGATGTTTATTGGTTCTTGTTTGTTTTGTTGGTGATAGTGCATGCGGGCTAGCAGGCCATGATTTTTCCTTATTCGTGTTGGCGTGCACATCATGTAAGGGGCCGGGGATAATCAGCTTGACATTTACAGCCGCGGCTGGGGCCGAAACCGTTCTCCGCTCCAAAGTTTGCCGAGTCTGAGGCGTTCGACAAAGTATTCTCGGTGCCGGCTGTGCCCGGCAGCAATGGAGTGCACTCCGAGCCGGAACGGGAGGCGTCGCCGCCGCAGTCAATGGAGAGCGCTGATGGGACAGCACCGCAGGAGGGTGGTGTTGATGTCGGTCGCACGGATCAGGTTGACCTGTGCAAACAGGCCGGCGCAATGGAGCTGCGAAAGGCCTGCGAAAGCGGCGACGCCGAGAACGATTCGGAGAAGTCGCTCAGTATCTCGGAGCGACGCAAAATGTATGAGCGTTCGCAGTCCAATGTGGATGGCATTCCAGGCGAGAAGCCCGACGGCAGTCCTGTGATGATGAAGCGCAAGGACTCGTTCAAAAATCGCAAGAACGGCGACGTCCGAGAGGAGCCTCGGAAGGCGATGACCAAGCAACTTAGCTATGATCTACAAGCCGCTCGCAAATCCGAGGCAGCTGCTCCCAAGCGCACCTCCACGGTGTTTGGGCGTGTCTCCAAGTTCAGGCATTTGAAAGGCACTCCAGCGCACAAGTCGTTCCACATTGAGAATGTGCGTAATCTAAGTCGGCAGATTTCCGGGGAATGCGATGGCTTTCACGGTACTAGCGTCACACTGTTTA
>JAAAKC020000007.1:842854-853804 GCA_010014765.2 Aenictocupidus jacobsonorum | reverse complement strand
GGAAAAGTTTTCCGCGCGCAGCCAATTAGCGAACGCATCGGGCGCGCGCCGCGCCTGGCACTTGGACGGCGCCCGCCGCGGCCGGGGGACTGAGTGAGGCAGTGAGTGGGCAGTGCGCGTGGTGCGGTACACAACAGGTGAGTGGCGCCGGCGATGCTGATGGACCGCGGGCTGCGCAGCACCAAGGCGCACGCACTCGCCATGCTCGACAAGCAGCCGCCGGCCGAGAAGAAGGCGCTGAAGCGCCGCCGCGGCGAGCCGAACAATAACGCGAAGCGGGCGCACCTGTCGGTGGACAGCAGGGATGAGATGTTCGCCGCCTACCAGCCGTGGGTCATCCAGACGTACGGCGACCTCGCCAAGACCAAGACCATCACGCTGAAGAAGTACGCGCGCATCCTGCGCACGCTGCGCGGCGACGAGATCGTCAGCGCCGACAACAGCAAGTTCCGCTTCTGGGTGAAGGCGAAAGGCTTCCACATCGGCCGGCCGGCGGGCTACGAGCCGCGGCCGGCCGACGCGATCGTCGGCCGGCACAGCGTGTGCGACGCGGACCGCTGCATTCCGCCCGCCAGCGAGAAGCTGCAAGGCTCGGCGAGGGATCCGCCGCTCTACGTCCCGAACGCGCCGTTCAAGGTGGGTCCTGCGTGCGGGGCGGCATCGGCGTGGGCAGCCCGGCGCCGCCGCCATCGCGGGCGCGCTGCAATTTATTAGTTGCGCACGCTGAAAGTTTGTTTGCGCGCTTGCAGTGGCGCGCATCCGCCAGGTGGATTTCAATAATTGTTCGCAACTCGCGCGGCCCCGCGGGCCAAAGCGGCGGCGGCGGCGCGAGCGGATAAATGCGCTCGCTCGGGCGTGCGCGTGTGTGCGGCAGCCGGCGAGTGTGTGAGCGCGCCCGCCGGCACAAAGAACCGCTGCGGCGGCTCCCGCTGTGGGGGCTGTTGTGTCGGCGCGGCTCGCAGATGCGGGCGGATGACTGCAGCGCGCTTTGCGTGGGCTTTGTCGCCCACACCCTCCGCCTGCGAACTCCAGCACCGCGCGGGCCGCGTCACCGCCGCCGAGGCTTTCTGCCACTTAACCATCTCTCCCCCGACGCTCGCGTTCGCTCGTCTTCCGCGTGGCACCACGTCGACTGCCGCCGCCGCTCTGCCTCCACTCCAATTTGATTCCCCCGCCGCATATCGATTTATTCAAGGTGGCGGGCGCATCGACGTCGCGCGTCCGTGCATGGCGAAGCTAAGCGCAAATTAAAAGCGCCGAAAGTGAACCAGGGTCATCGCGTCCGCTCGAGTGGCCCCGTCCGGGGCCCGTATGCGAATGCGTTGGGGTGGCGCGTGCGCTCTTGGCTTTAATCGCGCCGTCGGACGCCCCGAAATGCCGATTTCGCGCGAGCGTGAGCTCGAATTATTACGTCATTCATCGGAATAATCGGCGGGCGTGTGGGTGCCGCGCCCGCCGAGAATTTACCAGGCTGCGCCGCGCCGCGCCGGCACCGGCACCGTTGCGCGGCGGCGCTGTGTGCGCGCTGGTCACACACGCGAGCGAGTCGCGGCAATTAAACTGCCGGCCGGCATCGTTTATATTCTTTATAAAGATAAACAACGCACGCGGCGGCGCGGCGGCGCGGCCCGTCCCTCCGCGTCCGTGTAGTGCCGCGCGCCGGCCCGCGCCGCACCGCGGGCCGACCGCGCACGTCGTCGGACGCGCTCGCCGGCAGCGGGCCTCGAAACTTCTAAGCACCTGTTTGACTTTACTTTTAATGGGCTCGGGGACGTGCGCGCTCCGGCGAGAATTAAGCGCGCGCCTCGGCCATCAGACGTGCCGCGCCGCGCCGCCCTGCAATTATTTCATTTTTATTGCGAAACTTTCGATTCGGAACAAAAGCGTCGGCCATCTATCTGCGCGCCCGCACACTGCCGCTCTTCAAACGTACGAGTGCCGGAGTAAACACGGTTTTTTTTGCACGGGAATATGGCACGCGCAACTATTTTATTTTCGGCGGCGCCGCCGGCCGTGACAGCGGCAATAAATCTGCAATTGATACGATTTAGCGCAAAACGTCCGAACAAAGAAACTAGAGCGCGCGCATCGCCGCCACCAGCGGCCTGCCGGCGGATTACGCGGCGAGGAAAATTTGAATATCGAAGCTAAATTGCTCTCGGTGTCCGCGGCGCACGAACGCGGAGCGAAGAGCGAGGAGCGGCGGCGGCGGCGGCGGCGGCGGCAGCGGCAGCAGCGGCAGCCGTGCGGTGGAGGGTTCGGCGCGCCGCTCGGCCGGGGCGGCGGGAGGGGAGGAGGAGGAGGGTTAGGTCGAGCGCAGCCGGCGGTTGGAGCGCCCGTGGGGTGGCGGCTTGTCGGTAGTAAGTGCCGTGCGTCGGCACGGCAGAAGCGAAAACCGACCCCGTTCTCGCCGCCTCCACACTTCCACACGCCACACACACACACGCGCCCCGCGCCAACATCACTCGAAGTTTCGCCCCGCCGTGGTGGCGGCGGCGCCGCTGCTACCTTTTCCGACAATAACTCCAGCGGCGGCGGCAGCGGTGGCGGCGCGGCAAAAATGGAATTACGCTGCGCATTAAAATGTATTAATCATGCGCTTTTGATGGGGGCGCACAGCTTCGGCATGCTTTCTTCGCGGCCATTATTCGCGGCTGCGCTTTATGCCGAATCACAAAGCTTCGTTGCTGGAAGCGCCGGCAAATTGATCCGCGCCATGGTCGACGCCCAAGCGCGGAACTAATGACGCATCACGTTCCGAGTGAGAAAAAAAAACAGGCAAACAGCAGCGGCGCTCCGGACTGGAGCCCAAGTTAATCTAGATTGGTGGCGGTTTGCCATGCGGTCGTCGGGTGTTAATAGCCGAGACGCGGCCGCCGGAGTTAATGCAGTGCGGGTGACAGATCGATGTTCATATAAACGGCCGCGGTCGGCGGCGCGGCGGCGGTGCCGGCGGTGCCGGTGGCGCTCCTCGAGCGCCGCCCTGATTAATCACCCAACACCGCCAGCCCGCCAACTATCGACGGATGACGAGCGCCGCAAAGCAGCGCGCCGGCACACGCGGTAATCAAGTGTTATATCGCGCGCTCCCGGCCGCGCCGATCGCTCGCGGCATCAGCAGGCATTCCGCCGCATCTGGCAGCCGCGCTCGCTCGCTATCTTTTCCTATAGGCGGCGGCGGCGGCGACGGCGGCGGCGGGATGGAAGTGGGTGGGCCCGCGTGGCTTGGCGGACGCGGCGGCAGCGTCGAAGCGCAAATCCCCCTTTTCGGCTCCGCGCGCGCCGCTCGGCGTGTGGGTGCGCGCGAGGCGGGCGGGCTGCGCGTGTGCGGCGTGTACGTGTCGGCCGCCGCGCCGTCATTTCATGAATGAGAGCGCCTAAAGCCTCGGGCGCCGATACGCGCCGCGGCTTCCGCCCGTAATCTCTGAAAGCCTCGCTCCGCGCCGAGACGAGCGTCGAGCGGCGCGCTGCGAGGCGGTTACAACACGCGCCGCCGACGCTCGCGCCCGCGCCAGTTAACGCGCTCGTTACGGGCGACGACTAACGGGAACAGACGCCGCGCCGCGCCGGCCCGCCGTGAGCGATACACCGGCGCGACGCGGCCGTAAACTGCGACTCGCTGCTTATCGATTTCTTACGATTCAATTTTTTCATCTCCGCACATCGCAAACAGCCGACATCGGAGACATTGCCGGTGGGCGCAAGCTGGCCGACCCTTTCGGCGCGCCCCTCGCGCGACCTTTCGCCCCGCCAACCCCACCCGGGCGTCGGCCGTCGGCCGTCGCGCGCGATAAGCGATCTGGCTATCAGGACACGTTTGCCCACTCGAGAGCGCCTTGCCACTGCGGCGACGCCGCCATTCAACAATTTCCGAGCCGCCCCAAATCGCGCCGCACGAAAATGAGATGAACGCATTCGCGCGGCGCTGTGTCTGTCGCTCGCGATTTTTCCATGCCTCACGCCCCGGCCCGGTTTAGGCACAAAAGGCGCGCGCCAGGATCGATTTTGTGTCGGCATCGCCGCATGCGAGTTTCACCCAATTTACTTTTCGCCCAATTATTGCGTGTGAGTGTGTTTTCCGAAGGCGCCCCACCCCACTTCACCACCCGCTTCTGCGCCGCGCTCGCGCCCGCTGAAGCTGCGCTAATTATCGCGCGGCGCTAATAAAAAAGGTGGGCGCCGCGATGCGCCCCCCATTGTGCGGGAGATCGCGCACAATGGCATCGCGATTACAGTAATTTAGCATCTCTAGCCAACTATCAACTATTCGGCGCAATCGCGACAGGCATCTTGCGCGCGCGCGAGCGCCTGCATCGCTAATGCGGCGCGCGGAAAAACGGAAAGGAGGCTAAGGCCGCTGCCGATGAGCGCGCCGCGAAGCGCCGCGAAGCGCAGCGCGCCGCGAGTGCGTGCGCACGCAACACGGCGAACAACGGCGTTAATCGCTCAATAATTGCCGTCCGACGATTTCCAACGTGCGCGCCGCACGCAACGATTTCTTTGTGCGGCCGCGCCACGCAGGCGATTAGTTCATTAAATTTCATGCCCGAAATAGTCCTGGCAGCCGCGGGCGCGCGCGCGTCATAGCTGCCCACGCGCATCCGGCGGGACACGCGTTATAGCTTGTTAGGGCACGGAGGCGCGCGACAGATGCCCCAAGTGGGGTGAGGCTGAGGGGCTGACGGCTTCAAACGCGTCGCGGGCGGTTTTTGCCAAGGTGATAATGCGATTGCAATTTTGAAGCGTTTCCGATGATTTTTGTTGTTTGCCCCTGCTCGTTGGCGGCAGCGGCGTGCGCAAGCAAAAAGGTCGCGCAGATATCCGCGCTGGAGCGGCGCGCCGTAGACGCAATATCCGCCGCGTCGAGCGAGCGCGTCATTAGGGAGGATTGGAGCCGCCGCCCGATTAGATTATCACCGGCTACGGCAACGCGCCGCCGCCGCCGCCGCCGCCGGCGGGCTTCGCCTCGTCGCTCGTCGCTCCTCGCTCTCCCGCGCGCTCTCTCTCTCTCTCCCTCTCGCCGGCGACGGAGCTTGTTCGCACAATGCATCCGGCGCGAAAGTATTCAACAAATTCGCGTCAACAAACCACGACGCGCTGTGGGCGCATTTTTGAAAACGGCAGCGAAGCGCAGCTTGAAAATCGATCTGCGCCGTACGCGCGCGCGTACTCGCCTCGTACTTAAACAATTCGTGTCGCCGACAGGTCGACGCGTCGGTGCGTTTGGGACCCTACTCGACGGCGGCACCGGCGGCCAGCGCCGAAAATGCGATACGTGCGTCGAGAGCCATTTAGATGGATGGCCTCGGCCGCGCCGGTTGACATGCACCATTACGTGCCGCCCGTAATCCGATAGAGCCGCCGCCCGCGCACCCACACACGCACGCGGCGCGCCCGCTCCCAAACAGGTCACCTCCCAAACTGCCGCCGCGCCGTCGTCCCGAAAGAGCGAGCGCGGGGTGCGGGGCGCCGAGCGCGGTTACGCGAGTTGGGATTTTTGGGCGCTTCAACTCTTTGCGCTAATTATTTCGTCGGATGCACTCAACGCGCAAGTTCCGTCGCTCCGGGCCGCTCCGGCGCGCTTCGCATTGCTGGCGGCCATCAAGTTTACGGCGGCGGTGCATGGAAGACGCGCGCCGGCTGAAATACGAGCAATAAAAATCTCCGCATGTCTCTTTATCGCTGCGCGCCGCCGCCGCCGCCGCTGCCGGCGCCGGCGCCGTTGTCGCGCGCGCGATTTATGAAAGTAACGGTAAGACGCACGTGTGTGCGAGCGCGCGCGAGGCGCGCATCCGAAGCGATTGTTAATTAAAAGCGAGCCATATTTAATCTCCGACGTAAATGTCGCGCGCAGACGGCCGGGACGGCGGCGGCGGCGCCCAGCGAAAGTGATTAACATCTCGCAACAAGTAGTTAATAAATCAGAGGGAAGGATATCATCGCTGGCGCGCCGGCCGCGAGCACGCAGACAGAAGAAGGCGAAGGCTCTCGAAATCAATTTGACTCGTGCGCACCTACAATCTGCGCGTGGCGTGGCGAGGATCTGTCAACGCTTTAATCACGCTTTCACCCGCGCGCATGCGCCCGAGCGCAATTAGAACGCGCAGGGGCGCTGCTTCCCCCCGACCCAGGGCCTAATATCACACGCCACGCGTCCGAAACCATTTATCAAGTCGTATTATTAGAATTGACGTCGCGAGAGAGGCGCGCGCGGCAGCGACGAACGTTCACCGCGCGCGCCAAGCGTGTAATCAACGCACGCACACCGCGCGCGCAATTCGAGGGTCCCGCTTTCTCTCGGCCGACGCGAAAAACGGCTCGTGCTGCGTGCGCCGCTTAATTACACATCTGCCGGCTAGATCCTGGCGGTTGCCCGCACCGCGCCGTAATTGCACGGATTACTAGCGATTGGCGGCGGTTCCAGCCTTCGCAGCGCCGGCGTCCGGAAATTCCTCGCGCCGCGCGCGGACTTTCGAATCGCGCCGCACATTCGCGAAGAGGCTGCCCGTTTGGGCGGCACTCGCGCGATATTGACTTGCAGCCGGCGGGGCGAGCGCCGCCGCTGCGCATTTGTTATTTATCGAAGGCGCTGGCGAGAGCGGCACCAACACCAGCGCAGCCCCAGGCGCCGCGCCCGTCGAACAATGTGCGCGGCGCGAGCCGCCCGAGAGACAGAGAGCGCCAGCAGACCGTCGCCGCACATCTGCCGCCGCGGGAATGCTAATAGCGGAAGGGCGCCGCGCCGGGCCGCTCGCCCGCAGCACGCAGCGGCCATTCTTAATATTTCTCGCCAGCGCGCGTCTCGCGGGCGCGTAGCATTCGATTTCGGGCGCAAATTCCATTACGCAATCAACGCGGGCCGCTCTCTCGCGCCTGCCGCTCGCTGCTCTCTGAATTATTAAATCTCGACCACGCGAGCTGGAACGTGTTCCGCTGACAATAGCGCGTCCCAGCGCGCAGCCAGCGCGCATCCGAGCGGCAAAAGAACTCCCTCTCGTTTCGGCGTCGGCCGCCGCCGCCGCTGCGGCGCTGGGCGCTTTTTTTATTTTGGAAAGCGCGCTGCTGGCCCTTTGAATTATGCCACGGGCCGTCGGCCACAGATACAGCGCACACGCGCGAGCGCCGGCATAGATTATGCACGGCACCGCGCGCGCGCTGAATATGGGCGCCGACGACGATGATGGCGCGCGGCGGAGCGGCGGCGCGGCGGCGCGCCGACGACCCACGGCAGCACAGTATGCGGAAGCTAATGAGATAGAGGAGCCAGCCGCGCCGCGCGATGATCATAGCTACCGCATCGCGTCACCTGCAAAGTCCCGCGCCCGAGGGAGAGAGAGAAACGCGCGCGCAGAGTGCGAGTGAGAGAGAGATAGAGGGGAGAGCGAAAGAGAGCGCGCGCGCGCGCCTCCACTCGACGGGCGTGCGCGCTGCGCGCAATAAAGATAAGGCTAGCGCGCGTGTGCGGAGCGGCGCGTTTATGGGCCAGCGCGCGGCGCGGTATAATGAGGAGGATAAAGTCGGCACGGCCGGCACCGCCGCGTCGCGCCGCGTCGCGCCGCGTGCACACGCGGGCCCGGCCGAGGCGGGATCATTAGTGCCGAGAGCGCGGGCCGGCATCAATCAGTCATCGCGCCATTCGTTTCCAGCGCCCGTCCGCCCGGCCGAGGCGCGCTGTTGCTGCGGAAATTAATGATGACCAAGTCGCGCGCGCCTTCGCCGCGTCTTCCGTTCCCCGGGCGCGGGCGCGGGCGCGTGTTCCACCGATACGACTATCTGCGCCATGTGGCGCGAATGCGCTGCGGGCATCCGTTCCACTTTTCACTTTCACTCTTAGATCATGCAGGTTCTGCGGGCGTTTGGCGGCGCCGCGGCGGGCTGCGGCGCGCTTCTGGAAAGTCCGAAACCCCCGCCCGCTTCGGGCCCGCCGCGGATGACAAATGCGAATTTGATGGCGCCCCGATCTACGATTGCGTTATAATTATGGCATCGATGCTATCGCACGAGCAAGCCATGATTAATTCGAGTATCGCACCGGCGCACGCCTTGGCTAACAATGCCATTAATTCGATGTCATCATTAATAAGACATAACCACACGCATCGATAAGCAGCACTTCGCCCAAGGACAGATGCGTCGCGTTGGCCCATCCGCGGCCTTTATAGTTGCGTGGTGGCAGTGCTTGCTTGGCGCATCTTCATCGCCGCAATTGGCGCAATTTCGGTTCGCTAATCGCTATTATTTTGGGAGGAAATGAGCGAATGGCACGATCGCACGGTAGGCTGCGCGGCGCGGCGGGCAGGCAGCCGGAGGCCGCGGGCGCGCACACGCACGGAAGCGCGAGCGCGACACGGCACAGAGAGTCCCCCTTGTTTGTCCGCCGCCGCCGCGCGCCGACGGCGCTCCACCCGAGCGGCGCGGCCGGCGTCGCGCGCCGCTTGCCAGCGGGCGCGCAGCCAGCCCTCGTCTATCTCGTCGCAGGACGCGGAAGCTTTCACCCTCGGACCTCCCGCGGCGTTGCCGCTATATATAACCGTCCCGTGCTAGCGGAATAAGTAAAATAGTAAAAACGGCATTAAAATTTCCCCGGCACGCCGGCGAAGACAAAGGCCAGCCCAAATCCAGCCTAATTCGGTGAGGGGGGAGCAAGGGGAGCCGCCGCCCGCCGCTCGCCGCTCGTTAGGCCATCGGGACGGCCGCCTGCAATTTTAATGCGGCAAAGAGACAGCTTATCCAACACCACGCTCCGCTTCTCCATTCTTCGCGCTTTCTACGCGGCCGGAGAAAATGTTCACCCCCCTCCTTCTCACTCGCTCTTCCCATTGCTGTCGCCTGCCAGTGCGCCGCGCCTTTGTGTGCCGCGCGCGGGGAGCAGCGAAAATGTTTGTAGGAACTCCCCGAATCGTTACTAATTATTGGCGTGGCCGCATTCCCACGGGCGCGTTTCTTATTCATCGGCCGCGCGCGCGGAATGGAACAAGTAATTATCGTACCTAATCGCAGCGCAATCGCGAGGGCGCCACGAAATGCGGCGCGGCGTCGCGGGCAGAAATGATTGATCGAGCGCCCGGCGCGATCGCTCGTTTGACGGCGCCGCACACAGGCCGTTCGCACTTCGGCATCGTCGGGAGGGCAATTTGGAGGGAGCGAACAAACAGCGCGAGCATCCTGCCATTTCGGCGACGCCGACGGGCCATGGACGGTCGATAGTTGTCAGCCAGCCAGTCTGCGGTCTTGCAACCGCAGGATATCCAATCATTAACCTCGAAATTTCCATGGCTGCCCGGACGACCGTTGCGCGGTGCACCTCACTTCTTCACAGCGGCCACTGCCGCAAATTGTGAGCGCACACATTAGTCGCATGTGCTCTTCGCGGCCGCGTCGCCAAAGCGCCTTCTGCATTCCGCGCACGAAAACGGGAAATTTCTCTTTGAGGCGGCCAACTTTTGCGCATTCCGGCTGGATGCTGGATGCGACTGGGCGATAATCAGCCGCGAATTGCGAAGCAAACATTCGGCGGTCCCGCGCGGCGCGCACAATGGCCCGCTGCTAATAAGCAATTAGCATGCCGCCGAGCGGCAAGCCTTTGCCATGTCATCGCAGTTTGCAGCGACCTGCGACCCCTGTTATCTCACTTCGACTGCGCTCACGCATCGCGTCATTAGAGCATTTATTGATTACCCTACTTAAAACGCCGTGCCGGCCGTAGACGGAGGCGGAACCAATTTCGAGCATTAGGTTCGCCAGAAGGTGTTGCAAGCGCCCCTCACTAATTGACGCCGTAATCACATATCTGGCCTCAGATCCGGCGCGGCACGTCCGCCGCACTCGGCGGCGCCGCGGCGTGTGGATTCAATTCCGCCGCGCCGCCCGCATTTCGTGCCGGCCGCGCCCGCACGCCGGCCGCAACAAAGCGGCGCGCGGCAGCTTCACTTCGTCGTTGCGTGCCGTCATTAAAGCCACTCGCAGACTTCCTGTCGCCGGCGCAGCCAGCGTCGCCCACCGTTCCCGCCTTATTAGACTCGATTCACTTGCTAATTGAGTTCGCGGCGAGGGAAAAATCTTATTTCCGCAACGAGCCCGACGCTTTCAACCCTTCCAAGCCGAGGCTTGAAGCGGCGCGCCGTGAAAAGGCATCTGCGAGCCGCAGACGACGCGATCGCCGCCGAGTTTGGGTCAAGCGTCGGGGGCGCAGCGGGTGCGTCGCCGCCGTGCCCGCAAGGCCGGAACGCGCGCGGCGCTGTCGTTCGTACGTGACGCGGCTGCAAAGCGCGCGGCGGGAGATAGCGTCGATGTGTGGCGCCTCCACACAAAGGAATTCTTCGGTGTGAGTGGAAGTGAGAATTTCACTTCTCATCTGCGAGCCGAAATCTGCACTGGATGCCAACGGTGATATTTACAGTTTGGCCCGCAAACGCCGAATTAAAATGCCTGGCTCAGCGGAAACACAGTTGCAGGCACTTGCAACACCCGCCAGAAATGCTGGGATGCAACTTTCAAGTCGAGGATAATAAAGCGATAAATCATTTGCGGAAGGATCGATGCAGGCGTACTTAAAAAAGGGACCACTTCCTATCTGGGACGATCAAGTGCAAGCGGCGACTAACCGCGCCGTCAAGCACGCCGCCGCACCGTGAATCGCGTCGCGGGATGTAAAAGCTCTCCGCGCGCCCTGATGATCGGCCGCGCCGGCCGACCGGAGCCCGGAGTCCGGAGCGCGCGCACTCGTGTGAGCGTGGGCGCGTGTGTGAGTGCGTCCGCCATCGGAAGGCGGAAACGAAACGGTGCGGTCTAGCGCAACAGGTGTCAGTCTGCTATGGTCGCCGCGCGGCGCGGCGACCTAGCGTCATCCGCCGGTGCAGTCCACGAGAGGGCAAACGTGATGCGCGGAGGTGCGAGGCGCGCACACATCTTAATCAGTTGCGCCGTCCTTTCCGCACGTCGGCGTCTGCT
>JAAAKC020000007.1:830760-842754 GCA_010014765.2 Aenictocupidus jacobsonorum | reverse complement strand
CGTGAGTTTGTTCCCGAGTCGAAAGCGCTCCCTGAAAAAGGGAATACTGCTGGCGCCACCTACCGGTGTTCGACCGCACTACACGTACGCAGCTGCACAAGCTCGCTAGTTGCAGATATGCCCGCAGAGATGGCGCTATGCATAGTCCCGCTGCTGGTTTGTGCAATTTCTTATCTAGCCCGAATATATTTTACGTCCTTCCGTTTATTCAGCGACTGCATGCACGGGTACAGAGATCCGATAGCAAATTGACAAAGACAATGTGCACGGAGCCTGTTGATGCGCAGTGTTGACTATATAAAAAACAAAAACAAATAGCCACGTGTTGCTAAACACTCATTTGAATTTTATTGCACTTTGTTAATTGACTCCAAGTTGGCGTGCATTTTCACTGCGTTAGCGTCGTGTCTGGCACGCGAGCTGTGAGTTCCAAATCGGACGACAATGTAAATTTGTTACTGGAATTGCGAATGTCGACCGGACGGCGAACTCAATGTTGCATGCTTTCGTAGGACGCAAATAACTGACGTTGGCTCGGCACTGCCGCTTTCGGTTGGCCTTATTTTTTTGGCACAGCACGGATTGGGTTGTCACCCGTTTTATTGCATACAATGTATGGAATACCTTGGATGAAGTATTGAAATAATTGAAAAGCACTGAGAGCGCTGAATTTGCTTTCATTGTTTCTGGAAAGGCGAACGTTCTGTGCAGCGACTCCGGGGGCGATGGCGGAGGCGGGAGTTTATCATAAAAAGCGCTCGTCGCCTCGCCCGCAGGCGAAAACAAACGAAGCAGCAAACATCAGTAGCGGACGCGCTGCTAGGCACCAAGGGGCATCTTACACACTTTGATGGAAAATTTTTACCTTAAAACTAATTAATGCAGTTTTTCTGGCATGGCTTAGTGTTGGTGCTCACGCTGCTGGGATCGGAAATGTAAGCACGCTGGAGGAGAAGCAAAGCAGTCCTTTACTTCGTGTGCGCGCCGTCCGTGTTGCCTCCGCGCTGAGACTTAGTTATTAGGAGAGTTGCGACGTGCTCCTACCTTTCGTCTCCACCTCCACCCTGAGACGCGAGGCGGAGGCGCACAGGCCACGTTCGGCTGCTTTTGCCCGCTCGACTGACGAGGGGGATGAGTCATCAAAAGAACGAAATCGAATTTAATTTCGCTCACCTGCGCGCACTCCGACTTCTGCCGCGTGCTAGTAGCGCGTGAGAGTGAGCATGCGAACGCGTCCACTCAAGCAATTTCTCGCTTAGCATTTAATTCGTTCACAAACGACCAGGCCGGTCGTAGTGTTAGCCTAATTGGGTTGATAGTTTTCGCACTTCCTTCAAAACCCCCTCCGGGACAGTTGCAGTTGGAAGTGTTTTTTTTCTCCGTCTGGCGGTGCTTCTGCTTCCGCAAATTGCTTGATATTCCAGTTTCTGCGAGGCATTTTTGGGTGCCTGCTGGAAATGGGTTTTCGCGCGCCCACCGCTTTATCAGCCGAAAACCATAGTAACCCCATGGCCGCGCCAGAGGGAGCTATTTTTCCTTTGTGCCAGCACCGGAGCGGCATGCCTGCGGGACGGAAAGGTCGGATCCGTCGTTGCGTTGTGCTCCCAAACCGCCGCCGCCGCCGTCTCGGCCACCTCCGCCTCCGCACCCCACACGGCTGGCGCTGAGAGGGCTTTTGCTACCCGCGCCACCACCCCCCGCCCGACCGGCGGGCTTTACCCTCATCCGAGCGAAGTTCTTCGCCGTTTCTGCCGAATCATCCTTCGCCGCAGCGGGGGCCCGGGAGTTGGGTCGGAGTTGCCGGCGTCCCTTTTCAGTTCGCATCCCTACACCCAGCCGCCCACGGCCGCCCGCGCTCGAGCGCTCCGCCTATATGAGTGCAGCGTGTTGGGGGCGGCAGTGAGGGGGCTGTGGAGGGCGCCATTTCGACGATTCCCACAGCGCTGTTTTAACAAACGCGCCTCCGACTTGCCTCGCTTCTCCTCCCGGCGCCTGCGTGTATGCGGAAAAACGTGAGCACGTGCACACACCTAGCGCGCGCCCACACGCTCATCCCTGCCGCCTCGCCGAATCTAGGTCAACCGCACACAGGATTGCGCGTGTTCATGATGAGCCTCTTTTTCCTCATGCGTGCCTCTTACGGTTATGAATGTTCGGATTGGATCTCTAACAACGTCCGTTTTTGTGTTTGTTGGCAGAATTCACACGGCGAGCCGGTGCACAGAAAGGTGGCAATCGTCGAGAACTTTTTCGACATCATCTACAACGTGCACGTGGAGCTGGAGGGGCGGCCGGGAAAGCACGCTGGACAGAAGCGAACGTACCGCACGGTAAGTGTTGTAAAACGTTGTTTAAAAATTACTCTACAATCTGGCGCGCAATTAGCGCAGGAAGTGAAAAGGGCGTCCTTGGTTGCGGCGCCGCGCCTAACGCGGCGCGCGCACACATTGTAGGCCCGAGTATTTTGGCGCCTGCTTGACATTCGGCAGATTTCGCACGAAGCACCTGTTGATTGTCAATATTTCGGTCGCCTTTGTTGCGCGCGCACACACCTCACCGAAATTGCTCTCGCCTCCTCTCGCAGCGCAACGTTTTCATTTCGCATTAGCGCGGCCATAAAGGCGCGCCCCTGGAAAAAGCTACCCTCCCAGGTGCACTTATTGAAATGCCACTCGCAATTCCAGCGCCCGTCGACGCTGCAGCAACTATTCAAGCAATTGTCTCGCATTCGTTTCGCAGATAACGGAGACGTACGCGTTCCTGCCGCGGGAAGCCGTCACCCGCTTCCTCCTGGGTTGCACCGAATGTCAGAAGCATCCACGCTCCCCGTCGCCCGTCTCGGTGCTGCCGACGCCGAGTCCGAGTCCCACCCTGCCGCTGATAGCGCCGCCCGTCGCCGTCGCCGCCGCCGCATTACCCACGCTGCCTCACGTCGGCGTCGCCGCCGCCGCCGCCGTCGCACACCCCCCGCCGCCGCCGCCACCCTCGCCACACACGCCGTCCGTGCCTCATCGAGCCGCCACCCCCGTCGACCTCAACCACCCGCCCACCCCGGCGGCCTTATCTACGCCGACGGAGGAAGCGTCGGCGACGCCGCCTGCCGCGGACCGCCAGCTGCAGCGGCAACAAAATGGGGAAATCTCTCAAAGTCAGGCCAGCACCGTCGACCCATCACCAACGAGTCGAACCTTCGAACCGAGGCGATCGAGCAATCCGCTGGACGTTTGCAATCTACTGACGTCCGCGGACGCGTCGCCGCAGCCGCCGCCGCCGCGGCCGAAGACGCCGCCGAAAAAGCGACATCTCAATCATTTATCAGATCAACAGCCATCGCGGCGCAGCGGCAATGCCAACGGCGCCACGTCCACGCCGAAACTTTGGTCGCCGGTGGCGAGCATCGAGCGCGAGCGCGACGCGAAGAACGGCAGCGGGCGCGGGGGATTGATGGCCGGCGAGATCGACTATTCCATGCCCATCACCACCACCTACTTGAAATACATGCGCAGCCTGGGGTGCACCGACGAGGACGCCCTCAAGTTCGAGAGCAAGAACGTGAGTACGCTCATTGATCACTTTATACGCGAGGCGGTCGCCCACTACTTCTACTAACACCACTACCACCACCACCACCATCACTCATTATTTATTTATTAATCATTTGCACATTTAATAAACTAACATTTTATTTTACCTCATGCTTGCGTTTGTTTATTCTTTCTTCTCCCACCAACACGCTCGTATACACTGTCATTAATCGTGAATGTGAGGTTCGGCCTCAAATCGCAAACGTTCAGCCCCTCTTCTTCCACCCCGTTGCCGGATTTGTATTATACACATGCATGCGTGAGATGGGATCGTCTGAGAGGTATTAACAGCTCGACCGGCGGCCGGAATACGAAACCCAAACACACAGTTCGGCCGCCAAGCGCACGCAAAGAGTAATTCGAAATCCCTTCTGGTCCGCAGCCCGACCGACCCTCTAACCCTAATAATACCCGTGTCTCCCAATTTTATCAGCGGCGCGGGCGCTGTTCGTTCGAAAACTCAAACTGCAACCAGAGCGCACCGCGTCGGAAGCGGCGCGATGTCGGCGATAATAAATTTATTACCGCAGCTTGTCACTCGCCCGCCTCGGCCGATGCTCATAGACGGACGCCTCAGTGTTGACGCTTGCGGCCAATGATTGACGCAATGTTTTCCTCCGTTGGTGGCGGCGGCGCCGGCGGAGCGCCGAGCGGACTCAATAATTTAGCGTGAGTGAGAACTCTGATCACTGATCAGCGCATCAATTGTTCGAAGTTGTTATGACACGTTGACACTTTGCGCGTTCGAAATGTCGTCGCGACGTTGGGCTGTTGACATCAGCGCGCATGAATCATCCATTCGCATTATGCCGCAGGAACAAACGAAGAGAAATCGGCGCAATCGCCGCGCCGTGCGCGTTATTGATTTGGGGCTTAAATTTTGTGCCTCAGCCTCCGGCTACCGGCGGCGGAGGCGGTGCGCTGCGCTGCGCTGCTATGCGGAGCGGGTTCGAGAAAGAGTCCTCCTCGCCCGACCCCGGCCATCCTAAAACCTCTGGCTTCGTGTTTATGAAAGTTTAGGTCCGGCCGGCTACCGCGGGCACGGTTCGTGTGTGCGTGTGCCCATCCTGAAGGATATAAGAGGTCGGCCCGCGGTCCGGTCGTCCCGATACGTTTCAGTGGGGTGGGGTGGGTTGGAGCGGCGGGTCGGAGGGCGAGAGACACGTACGGACGGCAAGAAAGGACGCGGCCGACGGACGCGAGGGATATAAAGGATACTCATCTGGCCTGAGCCCTGGGTGGGCAGCGCCGCAGTGGTGCGGGGGCAGGAGGAGGAGGGAGAGGCGGGCGGGCAGGCAAGAGGAGTTTTCGGACAGACTAACGGTCGAACATGGTTGAATCATGAGTGCGCGAGTGCGAGCGGAGGATAAGGTCCCTTAGACCGAGCTAAAGATGGATGTTCCTTCCTTTTGTTCCATGCGTCGGGCGGGTTTCGCCTCGGCTTGGGCGTGGTGTGGGGCATACTGTTTTGGTCGCTTGCCAACAACACCAAAACGTGCAGACAAATCGTTTCCACTCGCGTATAACTCTGACGAGAGATCAGATAGCCATCGGAGAGGCATCGAAAGTGAATCTAATTGCACGACATCTTGTGGCTTTGGCGTTTGGCAACCCGACGCCAACATTCGCTCCTCTCTACAGCACTCCAACAGCCCCCGGCCCATGCGTGTACGTTTTGTACCGCTCCACCGTGACACTTGTTCCTTCCAATACGGCTCGTCCCTAAATTCGCAGCTCATACGTGAAGCGTTATACGCTGCGCCATTGTGCGCCAGTGTCAACGCAAAATACTAACGCCCGCGAGAGAGCAGAGAAGTTCTCCCCCCTCTCCGGCTCGTTTGCTTGGGCGCCCGGCGCAAAATTTTAAACAAAAGCGGATTTACGTCCAACACAACACGACGCGTACGAGCACACGAATTGCGCGGCGCATGCGACAGGCGTAAAATCGCCTACGCCACTGGGTTGGCTGCTCGGCGCGACGGTGTACTTTGGGAAAATAATAATACACCTTTATATGAAAGCCATCCTCCCGGTTTGGCGCCGCTCCCAGCCGGGCGAGGGTGGTTTGGAGTGGGGGCTGTGGGCTGCGGGCGGTGGGCGGAGGGCGGAGAGGGGTGTGCCGCCTCCCGCCCGCTGCCAGCCGTAAGCGGCAGTAAGCGTCGCAGTCATAGTGCACCACTAAAATTGCTATCCGAGTCGGAGCATGTCTGCAGAAGCCATATCTAGCGCGATTATTGCCAATAAACCTGAATTACTCTCAATATTATCCAACACTATTGCCGTCACCGGCGGCGGCAGCTGAGGCGCGTACCCGCGCTCACATGCACGTACCGACGCTCCATTTCTTTCTAATCTCCAAACTCCCAGCGCCAGCCAGCGCTAAAAAACACGCCCGGAGCATGCACTCGCTGCAAAATACACTAAAACGAATGAGGCGCGGAACGGTACGCCAGCATCGCTACCGCCGCCTCCGTCGCCGCCCACCCCCCTATCCCCATCCCCCAGCCGTCCTGCATGGCTATGCCCCTATATTTCACGCTGCAATGAGGTCAACTTTAAAGCGGTGCGCGCAGCGTCTTGTATTCTTTCCGCCCAGCGGAATGGCTTCCAAGAGCGGCGCGCTCGGCCTGCGACTATAGAGAGGATGAGAACGGCCGTAGTAACCTTGCGTCGGTGCTGCTGCCGCCGGCGTGGCGCACGAGGAGGGCGGTTGTGGAACGTCGCGAAGGTGCAGCGCGCGCGCGCCAGCGACGCTCGCGCTCGCGCCTCCTCTCTATTCTTGGATCCTACGGGCAGATAGCCTGCGCGCCTACGTTTTGTCGCCGCCGCAGACTGCAGGCGAATGCTTCGGCGCGGCGGCCGACGTCTGGCTGTGAGTGCTGCGCAATTTCAGCGCGATACGCGTTGAAATGTGTCTTCAGATTCATTTCGCTCCGACTCCTCCAACGTCTCCGATAAATAACTAATTAGTATTTCTGCCGTGGCGACGCTAAAAGAATAATTTATTTCTGGAATTTGGTGTCGCTTCCATCTCGCAAACGAGTTTGCTCTCGTCTCATATTTTTCTCCCTCCTTTCCCCCCCACGGCATCCAAGGATGAAAAAAGTTGTTGCCACTGACGCCGCGCGGCGGCTCCGCCGCTACCTACTACTACAGCCGGAGTAGTGAGTTGCAGGAATGCCGCACATTTTTGACGGAAAGACGGCAGCAGCTGAAATAGCGGATTTCGATTCTCAGGGGACGCCCGCGCTGCGCCGCTTAAAACCCAGCCCCGGATATCCGATTGACAGGCTATCCAGGCGGGCGCCTGCCCCCCTCGCCGCCATCTCCGAGATGAGGTGAGGTGGCAGTGGCGGCGCAACTCGATATTCGCATAACAATAATAACGACTGATAGTTCGGAAAAGTTTCCCTCGCTCGCACACGACCCTATCGCGCCTTCCAAGTTGGTGCTGGTGGGCAGGAGAGGGTCCCAGTGCCGGCACAACGTTTTAAATTAGTTAAGTGTTGATAGTTGGTGCGGGGGCTGGCTGGCCGCGCTCACGAAAGCGGGCATGGAGGTGATGGTTGTAATGCCGCCACCCGCATAGCAGCCATGCGCTGCCTGCGCCGCATGTGCTTGCATGTGTGGGTGCGTGTTATGGGGGAGTTTTGCGGTGGACACTATCGATCAAATAGTGTGTTGCCTCGAGCCGCGCGGAGCCGAATGTCCGTCCTGTCCGCCCGCCGCTGCTAGTCCCCCCACCCTCCCCGCCAAGCGGTGGCCGTGTGCGACGCACCGCTCGTCACGGCCTAGATGGCTCGGCTGGCGGGCGGTTGGAGGGCGGTTGGTGGGCGCGCGGGCGGCAGCGGCGCGGCGTGGGCTGAGTGAAAATATAACAAGCCCTCGGCCCGAAGACTTACTACTACCTGCGCCCCGACACGCCAGCCGTGCTGCAGGACTTAACTGGCACGTGTCCGTCCGAGCCGGACCTAAAGCAGCATTCATTTTAATTTATATCCTCGTTGTCGCTTAGTTACCCGGCGCGGGCTCCTCTCCGTCTAAAACAATATCCGGGCAGCGTGCTCGATATGAAAACTGTCGCCACGTGCCTAGCGTCCCTCTGTGCCGGCATTCTGATTGATTGATCTGTGCCGTTGCTTTTTAATCGGCGCGATGCAAAGCGGGAATTGAATTAAGTGTACAATAAACACGCCCCATTTGCTTGCATACAAATTGGCTCGCTTTTCTCTCACGCCGTTGTGTTTCGGGGCCGGCGCGCATTTGCATATCCTGTAATTACGCGCGCAAATTTCGGTCATCTTGCCGCCTCGCCGCCAAGCAGTAGAATTTGAGTAATTTTTAACTGCCGGTATTAACGAGGCGAGTTGGTTATCTCATCTTCCATATCGCTCGGTATATCTGGCGCGGCGGGGGTGGGTGGCAGCATTAAGGGTGCGAGCGCGCGCACGCCGCGGCAGGGGTACGTGTCGTCCCCAACTCCCCATCCACCCTTCATCAAGTAAATTGCAGCGGCAAAGTAGAAGCGAAAGCGGCAGACAGGCACACAGGAGCTTAGGCGAGGCGCGCCGGGGCGGCGGGTGGCGGTTGGCGACGGTTCGGGGGAGAAGTGCGCGGGCGGCCGGCGACGGCATGGGGCGTCGGGTGGAACACATCCTGCTTGCTTGGGTCTCGGTTTGAAGTAGAGAGCGAGAAAGTCTTCGTTTCGGATATCTGGCAGGTTAGGCCCTCCGGGGATCCTTCTCCGCTCACACTCCACACCACCGGCCGCCCCCTTGACGTTGAAGCTGACGGCGCTACATCATAAAAACTGTTTCTCCGGCGTCTCCGTACTTTTCCTTTCTTTCCGTTGCCTAGCCAACTTTGCTTGCCTGCGTTTTTGTCCGCTTGTCGAAAAAATCCATTTTTTGCACGAAGCGGGCGAGAACGAAGAAGAATCTGCGACTCGCCAACACTCCGGCGTCTCCGCGCTCGCTTCGGTTTCGCGGCAATCGAGTGCGAGCGCGACGTGCGAGATGTGCGATCGACAGCCATTAAAAACTAAGCACCGCTGTAAAAGCGCAAACTCATCAAAACGCTGTCTCGCTTCGAGCTAGCCACTTAAACGGTAGAGTTACTGTCGGAATCCGAATAATTCACAATACGTCAATACGTGTTCATATGGCCGTCGCGCCCGCCCGCTCGTGGAGGGCCCCTCAGCTTACACCCTTGCACCTTCTTTACGGCCCATGCGCGCGCACGCTCGTAACGACTGCAGCGGTAAAAAAGAGTGATGCGCGCGCTCGCTCACTCCTTCCTGCTGCGACGCGCAGGAATAAATCGCGTAATTTCAAAAGAATTATTACGCCCCTTTAGAGGTGTATGACATACACAGCGGCGAGAAATGCGATTCGTTTTATGTATTTCACTCATACATCTGACGTGCGCGTGTCAGGGCTCCCTCAGAGTGCAGCGAATTTTGTAGTTCCGCTGTCCGCACCGTGCCATAACTAAAAACCGGCCGCACCCCCCACACACACACACATCGGACACGCGGTGCGTCCTCGGTAGGCCTCCGGCGGCGGCGGCGGTGGCGACGAAGCTTTTTCGAAGCCTCAAAACTGAAATAAACCTTAGATGTGTTTCTCACTGTTTGTGTGCGCCCCGGCGGGTTGCGTGGGCGCCGGCTGCGGGAGTAAAAGCAGGCAACCGCAATAAGGGTTGCGCGAAGCTCCCCCACCTCCCACAACACCACCGGCGGTCTCCGGCGCTCGCCGGGCTCTCTGGGCGAGCGCGCCTGCAGACTCGCAGGCCAACGGATCATGTTGAACCCTTATCTTGGATGTGTCCACCTACCGCCGCGCGCCCGAAGGGGATGAGTGAATGACCGTTTCCTCTCCTTCCATCCCTCACACCCCACTCGCGGTGGTGTGGGCCGAGCGCCGCGCCAAGTATACTGCGTGGTGTGTGCGTGGGAGGGGATGGACGCTGGCTGGCGGGCCGTTGTGCGCGCGGGTGCACGAATGTGTATGGAAGTAGAGTGCGCGCGGGCGCGGAGTGAGGGTGAGAGCGAGGTGGAGGTCGAGGGATCGGACTCCAAGGGTCTCAACTCGAAACGGCATTGCTGTGAAGCGGGTGGACGGCCGGCGAGGCCGGGCGCGGAGTGCGGGGCTGGGTGAGTGGGTGGGAGGGAGGGTGAATGAGACTCGTGGACGCCAGGCACTCACTAATATAAGGTTTCCTCGGAGGGTGTATTTGTGCTCTCTACCCCCTTATACGTCCGCGGTGCTTCCGTCCGCTCCGTACGAACAAAGGATCGCTTACTGCGCGCCTCGGTCCCTATTCCATCTTTTTTCGTCTTCTGGACTATTGATTGTTATTTGATACAAAAAGGAACCCGATGCACACAAAGATATTAACCGTCCGCAAGACAAAAATAGCCGCAGAAGTCGCACCCTGCCGCACGGAATGAAGATATCTTATATCCAGCGCAGGGTGACGTTCGGAGCGACTGGGTGGAGAGTTTGTTGGTCCGAGAGAAGGGTAATTTGAAGCGGTTTCGATGCAGTGTGCCGACTAGACGTAGAAAAGGGTAAAGAGTTATTCGCGATAATTGTTGCAAACTCTCTCGCCGGTGCAGGGATCTATGAAAGGGTTTGGCAGCTGAAACCACTTGTTCGGGTTCTTCCAATCGCACTTGTCGTAGTCCCAATCGGCGGCAATGCCAGTGACTGGATTCATATGCAAATCAATCTGCCGGCGCATCTGTGCACGGAAGTACTCATCGCTGAAGGTGATCGGCACCGGAGTTTGACTGTAGACTATAAAACACCGAGTCCGGGTCAGATGATGGACGTGCAAGAACACACAATATTAACTCGCTTATCTTACCGAACTTGTACATGAACACATTCAGCCACAAGCCCATCGAGATCAGCACCAGAGCGCCTCCGACGATCGTCTTCCAGGTGCCGGTGAACGCCTGGAACTCGGCGAACGTCTGACAGAAGCTCGCTCGATATAAGCACTTCTTCTCCTCGATGGACAACTCCTTCCAGTCGCCCTTTTCCTTCTCGTGCAGCGCCTGCAGCTCGGGAGTGGGCTCCTTGTACCTGATGGACGGGAACGGGAAATGGGCGCTGTCCGCGTAGCCCGGCTGGCCGTTCCAGCCGTAGCCCACCTGCTCACGGTTGCCGATGAGGCGCTGGAACTGCTGCTTCCACTTGTACTTGCCGTCGTCGATACTGGCAAATTTCGGGCTGACGCTGATTCCACGTCTGCCGAGCGCACCGCCGGCCCGCGACAGGGCCAGCCCGCTTCGGGCGACTCTGGAAAAGATCATTGCCGCGCGCGAAAAATGTGCTAAAGATTCGAGAGGACTGTCCGCGCGATAAACACACCGCACTTATTTCTTCCAAGGCACGCACGATTAAATAAGGGCATGCTTCCACCCGGTCGGGGGGAGCTAGGCAACGCTTTGGCATTTGGCGAGCTGTACTCGCGGTTGAGCTGCACGTTTCCATTTCTGCTTGTGGGTGTGTGTGGGAATATGTCATTACTCAGCTCCGCGCCTGCCCTGCCTGATGGCATCATACATATTCCAGTGAAATTGTCAAATTTCAAATTTGGTAATGGACTTATGCGGTTAGCTGTCGCCACGGTTCGGGCGGCTTGGGGTGGCCGGCCCTTCTCGCGCGCCTAATTCCTCAAACGCTGTGTTTCCCGACGTCGCGATTAAAGAATGATCACCCAAAACAAAACGCCATTTAATATGCACTGCCACCTCGATACGTAACGAAACGCATCGTAACGCACGTCCGCGCGCTCCATCGCGGGTTCGGGTTTTAGGTTTTTCGCGCAACACGCAATTCCGAAGTGACATAAAAGCGTAAACTATTCATCTCGCAGAAGGTCCGTGCGCACAGAATCCAGTATAGTCAATCTCATCGGTTGCGACGACTGACCCCAAATAGGCTAATGACGGAAGGGAAGGTTTTAATGCTCCATTTTTCCGTTTTACAATGTTCGGCTAACACGCCAAAAGCGTAACTGAACACACACGATCATACTTTCCGCCCACGATTCTTATCGCACGGGTTAGCAGCAACATTTACGTTATTATATAAGTATTTTATTTTACGGATAATAACATGGTTAATAAGACCTCATGGTATACAACTAGGAAGTTTGTTCACCTTCGTGAACACCAGCGCACCAGCTTAGGCCTGTCTGTGTCCGACCAATGATAAAACTGGAAATGTCCAGACCAACCATCATACATGCGACGTCGTAAAATATACACGAATTTCCGTTAAATATATCCCCTATACGTCCGTGCGCTTGTATGGTGCATGTGTTTAGTGAGGAAATAAATGGCGATGGTCTCCGATGATGTGCTCTGTTTGCGGAATATTGCGTTCCCGTCGGTAGC
>JAAAKC020000007.1:812270-823778 GCA_010014765.2 Aenictocupidus jacobsonorum | reverse complement strand
CCGAAGACGGGTATCATTGCAGAATTGCGCCGCGCACGACATCGTCTCGCATTGCGCACTGATACCCAACGCGCCGCGGCGCGACGCGCGCGGATTTTCGTCATCCGGCGCGGCCGCCGACGAGCGCGCGCAAAAGGCGCCCGCAAGTAGGTAAGCAGGCGGGCGCGCGGCGTGTGGGTCAGCGCGCACTCATGCTCACGCTCACACGCGGCGAGCGCGGCTCCTCGGGTTTCGGAATTATCGGCGCAAAACAAAGCGCGTTGGCGGCAAACAAATTTAGCACGTGCGCGCCGCGCAACTCATCGCCGCGTGCTTGAGTGCTCATCCGAGCGCCGTTGGCGGCCGCCAGCGGAGACTTATTGGATCACGTTGATTAAAACGGAATACCCGACGCAGCGTGCTGTCTCGCACTCCCGACTGACTTCAGGCGGCGTCCGCTGGGCGATGGCCCCGCTAGAGGTAAATCAAGTCCTGTTTTGTTCACGCGGCCACACGGCGCGAGCAGGCCGGGCACCGGTTTCGAGCGCTGCTGCGCGTGGCGGCGCGTTCCGTTGAGGAAGGTCGCGCCGCACGGCTGCGCCCCTTCCGCGATGACAATTTTTGCGCTTTACGGCTGCGCATGATTCGCACTGCATTTCAGCGAAAATCGCATGCCGTCGCCCGCTTGCGCCGCTGCATTTGGCATTGCTGCAATGTGCGCGCGCGAACTGCGAACCTTTGCCATAAGTGGCCATGCGAAGGCTCGAATTGCGCACGCACTGAAGTATGCGAAAGGTGAAACCAGCAATCATTCCTCTCTGGTGTGACCGTCAAATTCCATAACTCCGAACACACTCTGGCGCACACGCGCCACATAAAGCCGGCTGGCATTCAGGAAATTATCCTAATTAGCGGCGTAATTGCGCCTCAATGCTACTAATGTATTACTAATGCTGAAAACAAGATAGGAATGCGCCACTGCGCTGCAGCCACTACAATTGGGAGCGCAATTGATTACGCCGCCGTTCGGTCTTAATCGCGAGATGGCTTTGGTGATCCAATTACCGATTCGACGTGTTTATCGACGTCCATTTTTCTCACCGGGGCGGACAATGGCGGCGGCGTGTGACGCGGCGACTTTTGTTTGTAGCGAACGCGTCGATCTACCATAATGGAATGTGGCAGGCGGACAGGCAGTGCCGGTGAAATGACCTAGACTCGAATTGCATTCTATCGGGGTAATGCAAACACGCTCGCGCATAGCGCAGCGCCGGTGCAGCGTCGCGGTAAAAACCTTTAAATGTTTTCGCGGACGCAGCGGAATCGAGCGAGACAAAAAGCGCGCGCAGGCTCGCAGCCGGTACGAATCCCAATACACTCCGTTCGCATTGCATGCGGCGCTTGATGCGGAATGATCCAATTCCGGCGATACGCTACGAATTCAAATTTGCTGAATCTCTCACTTGTTTGTTGCAGGAGAACTTGTCAACGCCAGAGTCGTCGGAGAACAACGAAGAGGACCATTTCGGAGGTAATTTCGCTCGCTCATTCACCGTCGACATTATGCCCGCTACACACTACTTGGGGGAATGAATGTACTTTGTACCTTCCGTTCGGTTCGCGAATTCGAAAAATTGCCGTGAAGAAATGGATGAGCCAAGTTAGCAGAGTTGGTTCGCACTCTTAAGACCTCCATCTCTCTTCTTTTCTCACATTGGTCACCAGCGGTTTGCCTTACTTGCCTGTGCGCTGCGCTCTTTCCACAATGGCCACTTTGTTGTCATTCCCGACCGGCGGCCGGCAGCCAACTCTCGCTCTTTTCGCAAACGCCACTTCTATCAGTTTTATTTTTAATTGCCCTGTTCCGGCCCGTGATTACGCGGTAATTAATTCCAGCAATTAATTAGCCGCCTCATCTCTCCGTTTTCATTTTCTTACGCGCGAGGCCGCAGTCTTCATTAAATGTTCACACGTTCGGACTTCCTCCTCGGTTCTTCGCCCGCGACCTGCACCCGTGCTGCAAGTGCTCCTTGAAATTGTGCGTTTCGTTTGTTTCTGCTCTGGTCCATCATCGTTGATACCAACCCTGCTAACTAACACACGTGTTCTGATTGATTGGCTGCTGCAGGGACTGGCATTATGAAAGATTCCGACAAATTCAAGTTGATGCTCTTGGCATGGAACTACCACAATCAGGCACAAGGTAAACACACTCACCCACCGCCAACACACGCCACCCGCCACCCCCTTAGCGCCCGCTCTAAGCCCGTTTCGCTCCGATTTTAGGCACCAACAATCGAAACGGCTCCGGCGACGTTCCAGACTTATCTAGCTTGGCCGGAAGCGAGGAGATGGCCGGCCTGTGGGCGCAGTATCATGCGCTTGGGCTCGTCAAAGGCGGCAAAGCGACGCCGCCCGCGCCCAGGGATCAATCTGTGAGTGCATCTGCCCGCGATGGGCGCCGAACGGCATGTCGGCGCGCCACGTAAATATTCAGCGATTAACGCTCCCGATGCGCTTTGCTGGGGGAATTTTTAGAGTCCAGTCAACGCTGAAACAGGCTCCGCGCACGACGAGACGAGCTCGAGCGGCAACAAGGAGGACGAGGATGACGACGACGACGAGAGCGACGATAAGATCGACACACAAACGCACGACCCAGAAAGGTTGAAGGCCTTCAATGTACGTATGCGCGTCGGCATTGCAACACACGCTGCATGTCGCTCGTTTTCATTGCACGCGCGCCGCGCTCGCGCTCGCATATCGCGCGCGCGCACGCCCTGAAAAGAGCGCGGCGAGAGTGCCTTGCCTGCCGCCGGCCGCGATGAAGCAAAGGCAGTGTGTGTTATTAAAATTGCGCCGGAGTTTTGCGTAAAATGCGCCAACATGGAACGCGCAATGTGCGTCGGGAGCACTCGCTCACTCATGATACGCATTTGAATTGTCACACGAATCCGCCCGTTACATTGCGCGGTGCAGAAGTGGCACCCACGATTTGTGCAAATTGTGTGACATTTGCCTTATGCCTCTGCCCACTACTGCTGCGATAAGCATGCCGGTCTCGATTGCAGATGTTTGTGCGGCTCTTCGTGGACGAAAACCTCGACCGAATGGTGCCAATCAGCAAGCAGCCGAAGGAGAAGATCCAGGCCATCATCGACTCCTGCACGCGGCAATTCCCCGAGTTCGCCGAGCGCGCCCGCAAACGCATCCGCACCTACCTGAAGTCCTGCCGGCGGAACAAGCGCGCAAGGGACCCCAACTCGCCGTGGGACGCTGTAAGTCGTCGCGGCGCAGCGTTGCCAGTGCGCAAGCCACCCTAACGCGCCGCCCGCGCGATTTTGTTGCAGACCCGGCCGACACCGGCGCACCTCACCTCCGTGCAGGCCGAGCAGATCCTCGCGTCGGCGTGCGAGAACGAGAGCCACAACGCGAAGCGGATGCGGCTGGGCCTGGAGCCCGTCAGCCAGCCAATGCCACTGCCACCAGGATCATCCGTAAGTGCGCCGCCTCGTCGCCGGCTCAGCCGAGCCGAGCATTCGTTTACGGACGCTGTTTGCAGGCGACCGACACGACGGCGTCAATTAGCAGAGGCTTGGACTTCAGCTCCAGCACGCCGGTGAAGTTGGAAACGGATGCCGCTACCAGCGTCTTTCCGTCATCGACGACCCCTTCGTCAACGCCCAGCTCCGTTAGCAAGGGCCTGGCGCTGACTCCAGACATTAAGCCCGGCGCGCTAAGGTGACCACGAATCGCGGGGTGCGAGCCGCCGACTTACCTTGCCTTGCTTGCTTCTTTGCCCCCGGTTGCTGCGCAGCGTGTCGAGTGCCCTGGGATCGACGCCCATCAACGGCGTCGGCATTGCTAGCACAGCTGGCTCCGCAGCCCCCACCGCGATGTACCGGCCAAACTTCTCGCAGGCGTTCCAAAGAGCAGGACCCTACCCGCTGTTTCCCGGCCAGAGTCCCTTCGGGGCCAGCTCGGGGCCAGGGCTGCTCACAAACGGTAACAGCAATGCCTCGCCGCAGGCGCCGCCGCAACGAAGTGGGGAGGCCGCCAACTTAACCCTTGCGCGTCTTTTAGGTCCGGCCGACTTAAGTATGAAGCAGAAGCCCCTGCTCAACCACAAGCTCAGCTCCGGCGAAATGGCGGCAGTGAGGCAACTGATAACGGGCTATCGCGAGTCGGCGGCGTTTCTGCTGCGCTCCGCCGACGAGCTGGAGCAGCTGCTCATCCAGCAACAATAATGAGCGTGGCTTCGCGATGACAGCCACCTCCTCTCTCTGTCTCTCACACATGAACTTCGAACATGAGCTTGCATAGTCGCCGTTTGCCATGTGCGGATCGTTTAGCATTGTTACTTGTTTTCCGATACGAGTACGTAATTTGTAAAAGCACTGATTGACTACTGGACGCGCGGGGTAGTGTGAGAGGGCGATGAGCACGGATTACAAGTGTCTAGTTGATAAGTACTTACTAAATTGTGCGATTGATTGCGTGTTTTTCGACTATTAGCAGGGTTAGATGAAAGGTTTGACGAAGTCCTACAACTACTTCTCAACTTTTTTCTAAGGAATTATAAACGAATAATCAATATTCTTTAAATGTACAAAAAGTTTCCTATGCGAATGAAGATGCAGAATTCTAACGAGAAATTATATATATTTATTTATAAATTATAAAAAAAATTAGATGGAGAAATTGATAAACTTAAAAAGAGGAAGATATTGAATTTATTACAGGGGAAAATGTTTATTATATTTGATAAAAAAAAACTCTAAATGTTGAACGATTATATTACTTTACGAACGCTAATTAATAATATGAACGGTGTGTACCAAAGATGCTAAAACGAGTTTTGTAAATATTTAAAAGAAACTGCACGGATATTACGGAATCGTGCTACTACGATGATGATGATGGTGATGATGATGACGGGGGCGAGGACGCTAGATCGCCGACGACTCATGTGTACATTTTACGTTTTTGTAAACTTACCTAGAGTACAAGTTTTGTATTCTTGACTCGAATAATAAACATTTATATCACACCTACTTTTGCATTTGTCTGCAAATTCTTTGACGCTCGAATCTTTCTAGCGATCTGAAAAACATGTTTCTGTGATTGTTGATAAGTGTTGTAGATATTTATATATTATGCGCGAGCTGACGGTATGGAACCACTAAATTCATAATTACTTAGCGCATTATCTTACTTATATTGCACATTTCCGTTTCGGTATAAGTGGCGGCAGGCACACGTTTTTGTGATTAATGAACGATCAGTGGAATTAATGTATGTCATTGTATATTTAACGCATTCCAATGTACTTCTCAATGTATATAAGCGATAATATTGATTGATATTAAAATATTAATAACATTTTCGATAACGCTGCACTGCATTTCTCGACAGGAACTAGCTGATGGTGAAGAAACAGCGAACGTAGTGGTGCGCGTTGTTTTAATAAGGAAGCGGGAACTTCTGAGGAATGGCTCCTGTGGCGATAGCAAATATTGGAACGTAGGCAACATGGCGTACGCCGCGCTTATCACGGCGGGCCGGCGCCCATTGTAGGCTTAACGCTCAACTTAAATAAGTGTCTTTCCGTCACTCAAGCCAGTTTACCGTCTCCCAATAACAATTTTTACAACCTGAGTCTGCTTCTACGAGATCAGTGAACGCGGAAGGTTCGCTGCTCTGCGCAATTTTTGATTTGCACCTGGATCTCAAATAAATATCACCGGCTATAAATAAAATTCCATGCAATGTGCGCTGCCCGTGTACAAAGCAGCGAGCCATGAACAAATATTACACGGGACGCACGCTATGCGCGAACCTGCTTGCTTTTATTTTGGTCAAAAGGCGAAGATTCTACTCGTGCGCGCGCGCTCGCGCCAAAGAAAAATAAGTTTAGCGTTATAAATCTTTTGAGCAAACATGCAACGCGCGCTGTGCACATGCGCGCGCACACCTCTGGTCTAGCCCTAGCGTCTCGCTGCGCATGCGAGCGCGCGTCGGAGGGAGTGCGTAAAAATCGTAAAGCCTTTTATACTTTCATTTGTTGCGCGCGCGCGCGAGCTGCTATATCTCATTAACGTGCGCATGAAGTGCCATACACCTACCCATATTAATGGTGGCCGGAGCCCCAGCTTTGCCCGTGTAATAATAATAATAATAGTAATGCGCTGTAAACGTATATCACGCACACCTACGGCGCGGAGATGAACGATGCGCAGTCACGTTTAGCAGTCGCGCTGAAGAGCTAGCTGAAAGACACAGCGGGGGAACGCGCACCATCCACCTCCACCCGGGAGAGTGGAAACACGCGATACTCGCAGTACAAAAGTGCTATCTGAAAAAGCGCGTTACATCTTCATTTGCTTGGCCCGTTTGCCAGTTTCGTGGCGTCTGAAAGGAGTGGCGTGTTGCAAGCTCAATCAATGATGTGAACGCCGCAATGGACGACATTCATGGCGCTTGGGTCCCAGCATCCACGGCTGATTAGAAAGAGAAGCGTTGTATAACACGCGGGCGTGAGCGCAAAAATTTGCAAGCTACCAGACTCTCCTCGCATGATGGAGATCATCGGGTCGCCGCGGTACCGTTGTTCTGGCTTACTGCGCCGCAAGACAATCGCTTCCCATCAGGCTGCATTGCATATTGCCGTACCAAAAACAATGCGCTGCGCACTGTCGTCGTCGCCGCCGCCGCCGCCGCCGCCGATTGCGCCACGGTTCATTACGCGCAGCCTGAAGGCGTACCATGTCCACGGCGCGGGCACACGCATAGAGCGCGCTCGCGGCTGAGGCGTGGACGTGTCGTTTTTAATTATTATGTAATTCTCAACTCTACGGCGCGCTGACAGCGCGGGCCGTAATGTGTTTGCCAAGAACGGCGGCGGCGAGTGACGAAAATTCATTAAAACCAACCGACCCGGCCCAGCAAGGCGCAACAAAGCGGAGGCAACCGCGCGAATAACAACGCCGATGCAATTCCAAGCTATTCTTTTGCAACTGGATGCGTTAGGCGGGCTGCGAAGCGTCTGGGTAGAATGTGCGCTCTTTGATTCCCATCGCGTGCGCTAACGTGTGCGCAATTTTTCTCTTCATAGTTAGCGGGTTACGCTTGGGCATTGCGCGATCAATTTTTACCTTAAATGAAAGGATGCTTGCAACTTGCATTTAATTACGGAAATTACAACGTACATATGAACGGCGTGGCGAAATTAAAGTCTGCATCCAATTAAGATAAACATTTTATCAGCGTCTGCGTTGGCAATGCGCGCAGATGTCCCGGTTTCTCAAAATTTTCATCATTTTTTCAAGTAGGCTTCGTCAATCGAATGCAAACTTGGTGCGCGGTGTGCGTTGCGTGCAGACCAACGTGGCGTTGCGATGGCGATGAAGATGTTGATGCCTGCAGATAAGCCCGTCGCGGATTTACAGTTATCAAAAGGGACCGCGTGGTGTACAACTAAAGGACTCTTCCAGCGTTTACGATAATTATGCAAATTACAGATTTACATGCCCACAATTAATTGCATGCGCTTGAGCCGTTCGTAATGATTGATTGATCCCATCTTCGCGCCGGCGCGAATTGCCACATAATGGGGGTAGAGCCAACGAAACAATACCAATTCATTTTTAGCGCGCCCGCGCGCCGCCCCTTTGGTCCTGCGTCTGAAGGCACCAGCCGACAGCGCCAGACGCGCAGCCGTCAGCCGCGGCGCGCCGAGCGGTATCGCGGTAGCGGGCCGAAGAATTCTGTCGCTAGCTGTTAGTTCACCGCTACGACTTCGCATCGCTTCCGACGCAGCCGCGCCGCGCGTTCGCGGTCGCGAGCAGAGCGAGCGAGTTCGTTCGCGTACCTGCGCGGCCGCGGCCAGGATTCGCCACTCAGTCAATCGCGGGCCGTTCGCGGCGACGGCAGCCGGGCGCAGCGAGCTACACGCTCCCGACGCAGCCTTCGCTCAGCCTAGCCCACGGCGCGGCCGTGTGTTCCTGCGATAGCCGCCACATCGTGAGTGACCACTGGCAGTGCGGTACCTGATATCGGAAAAGCGCACACTTTTCGCAGGCCGCGCGCCTGCTGAAACGTTGAACTTGCAGCCTGTGCGCGCCGCGGCGAAGAGAGGCAGCGCGTGGCTCGGCTCGACCGATGCCGACCTGCTCGGCCCGGCACGCCGCACGCGTGTGTGTGAAATAAGAAGTTTCTGTTTATGTGCATTTTCATCTGCGAATAGGAAGAACGCAAGCCGCCCCGTGCGTGGCTCCGGCACGGCCTGACAATTATATCCTGCGCAATAAAAGAGCGAAATTTATTGAGCGCCGCAGCGGAGCTTTAGCATAATCCCAGAGAGAGCGGCCGCTTAGGCGCGCAACTTGGCGCACTTTGAATTAAAAATTGGTAAGTCCACTTGTGCTGCGTCCGCTGAGAGCGCGTTCGCACGTTTCATCTATGTCCGCAGAGCGCAAAGTATAGTTTGAAGGACGTAATGGCCTTCAGATAGAAAATCCTGCACTCAATTGTTTCGTTGTAGTTGCGGCACTTCGCGACACCTACGTGCTGAATACAAAGTTGCATTGGCGCCGGACGTACTAGCAAATTAGAGATCATGATAAGCCATCAATGTCGAGACAAAACCGGCAGCGTGAATGCCAGCGCATCGCGAAACCTTGCGCCGCAATTCGGAATGTTGATGAGTTCGTTCGAAAGTGATTGCAACATTTTTTCCGCATGAATGGGCCATGCGGGTGCGCATTGCATTGCGTTCGTGTTTCGTGGAATTTTCATATGACTGTGGCGAGATAGCGCTCCGATTGGTATGCGTATTGGCCATCTGAATTTCAATTTGTGGAATCCCAGCCTTAATTAGTATTCCACGTGCCCGGCGGGCTTTGAATTTACACGCGTGCCGATTCGACGATTCGTGTTAATATACTATACTGTGTATGAGCAGCGTTTCTTTCTCGTCGCTTGTTCCTTACCCAGCGCGCAGCCACGAGCGAAAGATAACTGGAGGAGATTTTGTGCGCCAGCGCGCGGAGCGTTCCAGACCACACGCATGTCTCGAGCGCGTTGTTGTCCTCTGCCGGTGTTGATCGAAAAATTATGTTTTAGTTATGTGTGTCCGCCCAATGAGCAATGCAAGGCAAATGTCAGACCCCAGCTTGATTTAATTCGCTGCGCGCAATAATTGCGCGTTTCGAAATGCTTGAGATTTAATTTATTAATATCGGTGTCGTTGCATTTCGCAAGCGTTTAGCGGAGAGAAACGTATGCAAACGACGCGATTATTGCGGTTGCTATTAGCAAAAAAAGTAATTCCGTCCCGCGCCTCCAGCGCCGCCAGCGCCACGCACCGGTTGTTTGTTAAATTGGTTCACTGAGCGAAGCTGCGCGCACCACTTCCAGCAGCAGCGCGCGCGCGTCGCGAAAATGGTTCTAAAAACGCGACCGACCACGCGCGTACCAGGCGAGGGAAACTTATTACTAGACCGGACGGGATGAATAAATATAAATATCGAAAGCGAACTCGTAAAGCGAGCTTTTTGCTCCGTTCCCCTCCGAGAGCAGCGCGGCGATTATTGCGATTATTATACATATATTACTCGCGTTCGATTGGACGGACTTCCTCTCCATGCGCGCGCGCGTGTTCCCTCATAATTTTGCCTCGTTTGGCGTCCCGTTTGGCGCTGCGATTGCGATGCTGCATGAAGACATCAGTGACACGCAAGCGCGTGCGTCGATTTTACGAGTATTGCGCGTTCTAGTTTGCATGCGCCGAAGGATGGCGCCTCTCGATGCGGCCATTTGCGCGCGGATTCTTGCTGAAAGTGAAGCTTGACGTTGGGAAACGCGCTGCCGCTTGCTGTGGCAACGCGAGCGAGCGCAGCTTGCGCATCTAATCCAATTAGCGTTCGCCAATTCGGCGGGATTTGGGTCGCGCATTGTCTTGGATTGATAATGGAATGGGGTCGGACCCGAGAGCTGGCGTACGAAGCATGCGGGCGCGCTCGCGCGCCAAAGGGAAAAACAAGTTCGAAGGTGATCGAGGTATTGTTCCTTCGCGGCGGCTATAAATAATCCGATTTTTACGTGCAAATTGACAACGCTCGCGCTGCGTTTGATTTACGAGTGTGCGCACTGCAGCCGGGGCGATTTTTGCGCACGAAAATGATCGCCGCTGAACGATTCACTTTTCGAGCGCCTCGTGCGCTCGCCGCGAAGACAGAAGACATAAATGTATAAATCACCATTCTTAGTGCGCGCTTAATTAAAATGTTTTTTCTTCCATTTACGACCACCGCGCGCCGACCCCCACACGGGGCAGCAACGCGCGGCAATTACGAAAAATCCGCCGCGGTATTTACATTCCTCGTTGACGGCGCGCCGCTCGGCGCGGAATCCGCGCGCGTTTCGCGGCTATGAATTAATCTCATTGTTATTTATGCTCGCGCGCGGGGCAAGCGCACGCGTAATTGCATTAAGAACGGCGGGACAATAAATAATTCGTGCGCCACCCGTGCCCGCACCGCGCGGACTGCGATAAGTTGCCACTCACAACTCCGGTCGGCACGTCCGTTCCGAGTGCGTCTTCCACTTGACTTCATTTCGCTTCTGACGCCCGTATCGGTTCGCCACGGTTTGTTTATAAGCGGGTTCACTGTACCTTAAAGAGTCAATTATAATTACGGCGAAATGCAATCGCTCGTGCCGTAATACGGTGTAATTACGACGCATAACCATTGCCGTTTTGTGACGGTGTTGCGCTCGGTTAAGCCCGGCTATTCTAGGAGCGAACGAATGAACAATGAACAATTTCAGGTTTCGTCGGCCATTATCAGTGCATTACTGCGCTGCCATGTAGCGGCGGCGGCGGCGGCAGTAATTAACATTGCGTAATTAATAATCATCGCAGGTGTGGCAGCGATGAGTCAACGTCATATTTGGTTACTGCTTTCACACCGCTCGCGCTGGCTGTGGCGCCGCATGGCGGACGCGCAATTAGCGGGGACGTGCCAAGTTTAGTTGGAGGCATTTCAAGTGCAAGTAAGTGGAAGGGCGGTGCGTCCTCGTCGAAGAATGACGCGTTCCAAGCTCCAACGTCAAAGCTGTCGTCATTCGCCAAGCATGAGTCATAATTATTTATTTATGCGCGTAGACGCAAAGTGGACGTAGGCTTGCAATGTCAATTTCTTCGAATTGGCGCGTGCGCATGTGAAAAGTTGTCAAAGTTTCCACAATTCTTGCAATCGCGGCAATCTCCTTGACTTAATTTCAGCGCCACCAGGTACTTGGAAGTGATTGCCGACGTTTACAAACATTAGCATAAACTGAATTTAAACGTAAGTGAAACAGTTTAAATTCCTTAAATCCGCTCCAAACCCGCCTTGACGTACGTGTGACATGCAAAAAGGAACGAGGAAGTCGTTAGCGTTTTCGCTTGCGGACTGCTTTATGATAATTGCTTAATTCATTTATGGCCGCGCATTTTTCTATACTTTATTATCTCCTTTAATCAGC
>JAAAKC020000007.1:772599-792488 GCA_010014765.2 Aenictocupidus jacobsonorum | reverse complement strand
GGCGAAAATCAGCAGGATTGTGCCATTATGCTGTAAAAGCAGCGCGGCGCTCTTTTTAATAAAATCTAAAAATCTCACCCCCATGACCGCCGCCGGCGCGAGCGCTTTAGATGATGTTTAAATAACGAAGGCAAGTGCGGATGACAGCTTATGAATGCCTTCGCGTTACTCGACTTTATCTAGACCTTATAAAAATGCTTAATATAACAAATATTTGAAAATTAATTTCGCGCTCTTGCGCCCTTGCTGAAACCTTATCTTTATGAAGTGGATATTTTCCCCAATCCAAACAGTCTCATTTTCAATTCGAGTCATTATTACTCTCAAATAAACTAAAGTTATTATCAAAATATGCGGAGTGGGTTTTTGGAAAATTCAATTAACATCTCGGAATTTCTCCGGCGCGCAGCTCCGGGGCACCATCGCGTCGGACCCCAGCGCGGTCCGAGAGCGGCTAGGGTTTGACTTAGCATCCGCTCCAAATTGGAAATTCTCGCTCGCGTGGCGGATTATTAGGCAACCGGCGCGCCTCTTCGCTTTTTATTATCACCGGCATACAGAATGATCGCCCGCGGGCCCCAGCCACCGCCGCACCGAGTCACTATCCCACCAACCCCCATCCAAACCCCTTCCGCCCCTCCCGGCCACTACCAGGGCCAATGCTAAACCAGCGTAAGCGCGCTTTGAACGGATTATTATTTAAAGCGTATTCATGAATACGGCGCGGAATGAATTTTTTATTTATTTTATTCCACTCTCGGCCTTTTTCCCGGCGGCGGCGCGCCGCGCACGGGAACTTTTCGCGAGCGCGGCTGGCGGCGCGCTAAAGTGAATCGTCGATGTCTGCGGCGGCGGCAGCGGCGGTGGTGGCGGCGGCGAAGTGGCAAAGTGGGCGCGCGCGCGCGCTGCCGCGGGTGAGCGAAGCGCAAGGCAAACACAACGCTCAAGTGCGCCTAATGACTGAGTACACATCATCTGCATACCTGCGCCGAAGGGGGCGGCTCCGGCGGCTCGGCATCGCCTCATTTGCAACCCCGCAGGTCGAATCATTTACATAGAATAACAAGCCCGCGGTGGGTTTGTAACCGAGGTGCGCGCCTCTTCACTTCGTTGGCGCTCATTAATATTGCATGCATTCGTCCCGAAGTGAAACTCGGGCCGCGCGCCGCCACCACCTCCGCCGCCTCCGCCGCCGCGGCTGTCACGAGCGAGCGAGCGAAATATATTTGTCGTCGATACCCCGCCAGCCCCGCGTCTCGGCGCGCTTAATATTCCCAACTTTATATCCAATTTAACTTTTATCCAATATCTTTTAGTCCGGGACGCGTCGCCGTCGGTACACTTCCGGTAATTAAACGATGTCATTGGCATGTGCGAGTGCCGGCGGCGGGAGCGAACTTCCCACTTTGGGCGAGCCCACTCTACAAAGCGGAGCGTAAACGCTCCACGGTCCTCGGCCGAGAGAGCCGGGAGAGCGGCTCTCCAAGCGGTAAACTGCTTTTGCCTCCGCTCCGGCGCGACTCCTCAGACAATATTTCCCTGAGCGCTCCGCGCTTCCATCTTCTACCAGGCGGAGCTCCTTCCTGAAGCAGCAAAAAATGTCCATTCTGCATACACACGTAGAATTCAATTTGTGACATTTTATTAGCTCCGACTTTCGAAGTGGCAGAGCGCGGCGCTGCTGTCGTCGTTGAGCGTAACGATTATTGACGCCGAGAGAGCGAGTGGCGGCCGAGGCGCGCGGGGCAATTACACGCCTCGAATGGGATGGAAACGAAACGAGATAAATCACATTTTAACAACGCGCGCGCGCGCTCATCTCATCGATGGCGTCGCCAATTTGCGCCCTCGCCGTGCGCATCCCCCACGAAGGCAAACAGCTCATCATCGCGCTTATTATTTCTGCTTCCTCTGTTTACTTCCCGCTCGGCGCGCTCGTCGCGTTTGTCTCGTAAAGTGGCGCTCTCGCTGGGATAAAATATTCATGCTCGGGAGTCGATGTTTGCGAATGATATCCGCATGATTCATGCGAGTATCAAAATATGTACGGGCGCGCTTCTTCGGCGCACTTTCCGGGAGTTGAAGTAGCGCAGAGTAGCCGAAGCATTGAGAACTTCGGAGGCGGGTGGCGTTCCTTCCTTGCCCGCCGGGAACATTTTCGGTTGGCGAAGCGGGGAAGCTCCGCTCATCCGGCAGCAAATGGAACGTAATTATGTTATCATCCGGTGCGTCTCAAAAAATGAAATCAAATTTCCATCCGCGAGCGAAGCGCCCGCATCCAGTTCGCCCGGCGGCAGGCGTGTAGCGTTGACGTTCAGTTTTCCGCCTAGATTGCTTTATATTCGAAGGGAGCGTCGCGTTTTTATTCTTCCGCGTGCGCTGCTCAATGCTCAGTGCACCAACTGCGGGCGCCGGCGCGGAAAGAATGAGAGCTCCTGGGTCTCTCCCTCGAGCCGACGCGCATATTTCTTGCGCTCTCCTTTTTGAAGCTGACAGCTTGATAAAGTAGTTGCAATATTTTATAATACCAGTGAAAGTTTCTTATCTCGCGCCGCGGCGTGCTCGCATCGCGGTATCATGATAAAGTGGCTGCTTCCATATGTATAATAAATACAATTATGAACTTTTCGCTTGCGGTTGCGTGCGCGAGCCCGGCGCCTCCACCGCGCCGCTGAAGGTATAAATAATGCAGTTTATCTTCTTTGTTTCGGCTGCGCGGAAATTCGCGCGGAAATTGGGCGAATCGTAGAAAACGCAATGGACATCGGCGGCGAAAGTTTCCCGCTTGCAATTGTGGCGCGCTGCGGCGGTCCGGCGGGCCAATAATAATTTATCAGTTCGGAAAGTTGATGTTTTTGCGCACCGGCCATCGCCGCGCGCGCGCTCGCATTAGAAGGCAAACATTTCCGCGTGCAAACAATCGCTCCTACCCTTCGGTCCCGACATTTCGCGCTGATGGCCCTCCGCGCGCGCGTCCACTTCCAAACGTCTGCGTTTGAGCTGTGTTCGGACGAAGCGTTCGGCAGACCGCACTCGAGGCGCGCAGGCGTTCGATTGGCGGATTGCACGAAGCGAACGCGGCACGTCGACGTAAAAGCTTGCCGCCGCCCAGTGTTGAGAATGAGGCGCGAGTGCCGGAACTCGAAAGTTTTTCGTCGGCAACCCGCGCGCACAAAGCGCGGCGAGAAAGCTCACATCTCACATCCAGCCGCACGCGCGCGCCACGCCGAAGGCGCTGGAAGAGGCGCGAGCGTATTTTATTCCGCCGGGGCCAAAGTGCGACCTGTCGATGACATGTTCGGGTGGCGGCGGCGGCGGCGGCGGCGGCGCTTCCACTCCAGGGGGTCAAACGCGCGCGTCGCCGCCGCATGCTGCGTGGTGTTGCGCCAAACAATGCTCATACACACGCTTCCGCTCGCCGCCGCCGCGGCCTGCACATGTTGGAGCATTTCCGTGACGCCGCGCCGCTGCGGTGAAACTAAATGAAGCAATTACTGTGTACCTTGTGTGATTGCGCGAGGGCGGGCTGCAGCGTCGCCGGTGGAAAACCGCATTCAATTTCCAAGTGCGCGGCGACGCGCCGCACAATGCGCCGTTTATAATTAAATTTGCTCCCCGTCCGCCCTTCCCAACGCCAGACGCATCCCTCGGAAAACTGTATTTCGAGGCTTAACGCGCAATTCCATCCGGTGAAAGCTCTCAAATCCAACTAGAGCCAAAACAAACAACAGGCGGCATGGAAATGCTGCACGTTTTTACAAACTGCACAAAATGCACGTGTAAAATCCCCGCTGCTAAAACTAGGCGCGTAAAAAACTGGATTCTAATTAGTAATCGTGTTGCTTCTAATATGCCGCGATTATCGCTGCCAGTAATCCGCATCGTCATCCATTACAACGCAACGTTTACATTTATCTCATGGCACCCATCAATTCGCTGGTTATTAAGTTATTTAGTTGCAACCAAATTGCGGCGCGTGCTGGGAGCGACGCGGCGCGGAGCATAATTACACACCTGAGAGTCCTTTCCACTCCCCTCCAGCCCCGACGCAATTCTACTTGTCATCATGTTAACGTTAACGCTTTGCGCGCTCGCATAGTTCCACCCTCCTCATTACACTCGTCGAGTGCGGCACGCTTGTAATATTTCAAATTGTTTGCATACTCCACCAGTGCATAGCCTGCTGCCGGGCGACAACCCCCTACCTCAATATCTCCAACCTCCAACACTGCACCTTCTCCTGCCAAAATTCGCATCCAACCAAAATATTTTCGAACGCACATTTCGCGCCGTTCGTCAACCGGCGCGAGATTCGCTTCCAACCTGTTATGACGAGATTTCAGCCACCGGAAAAGGACGAAAGGTGTCGGAATCGTTACAGGCGGCAATAAAACACCCCCACGTACATCACTTTAATACGCTCGTCTATTTATCATCCGATAGCGTCGCGCTCGTTTGTCCGCCGGGCGTGCTCGAGCGCCCGAGAGCTTTAAAAGAGGTTTAAACAGGGATCTAGCGCGCAGTAAATTTTAGAACTTTAAATATGAACAAATTGCGCACCGTTAGATATTACACAAATTACACTAAGGAATGCACAGTTTTGTTCTGAATATTTATAATATTTAGTTGCACTCATCCATTACTCGCAGTGTTGATTTTTTTTGCCGTTCACACACTTATTCGGTCATTACGGTGCTTAATAGCTTAATAGAGGGCGCTGTTTCGATGATTACACGTCGCGCATCCGTACAGCACCAACAGTAACAACGCTCTCGTCCTTTAATTGAAATCGATTAATGCCCCGCCGCGGATGTAACAGCATCACGTTTATGGCACCGATTAAATTGTCCCCTTTTGGGAATTGGAGAGACGGGTGGGGGGCGGGGGGGTGAGGGGTGAGAGAAGGCAGATATAAACAGGGTGTCCATGCGTATTTTGGAAATGAATATCTTTTTCAATTGCGCTTCGCTTTCGTTTTCCTGTGATACAGTGCTCCATTTGCTGCTTAGCATCGGCGTATTGCAAAGCTCTCAAACGAAAATAGATGCTACCATGGGCACATAAACGAGCTCCGCTTTGGCAACGCTGTACGAATGTAAAAGGGACGCATCCAGCGCTCATGTGAGCAGCCACCCTCCTTCAGCGCGCGCAATCCTATCGAACGAGGCCAAAACTAAAACCCGTCGACGCGTGCCCGCCCGGTCTGCTCATTATTACTGGATTACAGTTCATTAGTTGACCGAATCAAACCTGGCCGCTCTGGGTTTGGTCGCACACGCGCGCAACGCGCGTCGGTCGCCGCCTCCGCAGCTCTCTTCACTCCACTTGGTGCAGCAGCACGCGTGGCTCGCCGGCGATATCGCCCCCCGCCCCCTCGCCACCCCCTGCCATAATGCCTATATCGCATTGACAGCTTTCCTAAATCGCAGACGCGCCGCCGCCGCCCGGCCGCGCGCTCTGCGCAGGAATTGATGACCACTGCTCACCGAGCCGTGCACTTGTTTATTACATTTACATGAAAGCGATTTCACGGTACGCGTGCTCGCTGGCGCTGCCTCGCCGCGCGTCGCGCTTCGATATCATTCATACGCGTTACAATTATTGCGAGCGCCGCGCGCGCGCACCATTGTCGGAGTGCATCCAATTAAAACGCTGCTGCGACATGAGCGCGGAGATTCGACGCATCCGCTGGCGCAACCCAAATCAAAACTAAGCAAACAAGCAGCGAGCTTCTCATATTGACGCGAACATCATGCATTTTTAATTTGCTGATCATTTCAATTGCGGAACCACTGAGTACCGAGTCGCACTGACGATGAAGTGGCAGGAATGACTAACGAATTGAAAATTTGCGAATTGTTGGCGCCTCCACCATTCAACTTTTCAAGAAATGCGACGCTTGCCAATTTCATGAAGGATAAAAACCATAGCCCCACAGCTCTACCAAGATTTGCAGTGTATAACTGACCACCTGTTGAAACACAAACCGTTTTTTTGCGAGGCCCACCAGCCGCGTGCCAACTCCGAAGAAGCAACCGGTGCGCCAACCACTTCTGTTGATTGGTGTTCCTTTTTGCATTTCGGATTTCTGTAAAATCGCTTTCATGTCACATCCCCACTCCCGTACTTCCTCGGGGCACCCACCACTTGTCCCGAAATCGTCGCGAAATGAATTGCCTGTATTGGCTTGGAAACACATGTCACCAATTTCGTACGTTTTGAGGCCCTTCCCCATATCGTTATTAAATTGATCAAATTGGCCCCTAAACTGCTTCCCCGCGTATCTCTATGCGACCATACGGCAGGGAGGCTACGACAACCTCCCCGGTCCGTTGCGAAGCGTCGCGTCCGCGCCGCAGGAGGAAAAATAAGCCGCTCGGAAGTGAAGTGGCGTTTTAGGGCAAAGTCCATTGTTCATCCGCTCGAAGAAAATCAATCGGCAAGCGCACCCGCCGCCTCCGTCGCCGCCGTCTCGCCCCAGTTGCGGCGACTCGCCTCGGATGGGAAATCTATTAGAAATCGTTAAATCCCGCACGCTTCCTTCGCATCCGTCCGCCATCCAATTTCGGTCGGCGTCGCTCGAGTGGCATCGACATGGAACGCTCACACTCCTCGAGCTGCCAACAAGGATATTCGCGCTCGGAATGCTCCCGCACGGCGTGTAACACGGCGAACACAGGGTCGCCGGATGTGCGCCCCCTCGGCGAGGAATTCCTCCCCGACGCCTCTGTCTCCGCCTAGGGCGCGCGCAAATTTTCGGCAAAGTTTTTGATGTCAATAATTAAAATCTACGCAGCGCCCCCTTCGACAACTGAAAGTCCCTAGTCGTCCTTTGGCGTATGCGGCGAAAGGTCGGCGTGCTCGATGGAGGAAAACAGGAAAATTCGCGTGTTTTGCCGACGCGCGTAACTTAATTCTAAGGCAAATTGAATAAAGCATGCCATTAGGTGGGGTTGCTCGGAAATGAAGTGATCCTGTGGGCAAAATATTAAACATGCATGAGCCCTTCGTGCAGACCTCCACCGCGCCATTCAACCGCACGAACCGGAAGCGAGCAACATCAGCGTTTTCACGCAAGTATCAAGAAATATCAAGATACAAAAAAAAACGGAACATTTCACAGCAATACCATTGAAACTGGGGGGAAAAATTATTTTGTTGATGGATTTTTAGAATAGATGCGCGCTGGAGGATGTGCACATTAGCCGACACTCAAGTTACATCGCTCCAGCGCGCGCGCGGACCGAAATAAATCGTTTTTATTCGATGCAACAGATGAGATGGTTGCGTCTGACGTGCGCTGTGCGTGCTTGCGGCCGGCGCTCACTCGGCTGGCAACGGGCAATGATAATCAATCAGCCGGAAGGCGGATCCGCCGATGGAATCCACCGCCGCACGATTGTAATCTCTCCCGCAGGCGGTGCGGGATTAATACTTGTTGCTGTTTTTGGGCCCACCGCGGTGGGAATACGATTACGGCAGATTCCACAGCGAGCGAAGGCCATTGAGTCAATGGAACAATGCGATTAGACATTAACATCTCATTTATGCGCGCCGCTCGGTATTCAATGCCGGGCCCGAGATGGCAAGCCCACAAACGCAATTATGTCGATTAGCAGACGATACCCCTTGTTGTGCGTCCTCTTTGATCCCGAACCCTGCCCGCGGGCGCCCGGCGTATCGAGGCGGATACAATGTGTTTCGAAATTTGGCACTGCATAATTGGCAATTACGTGCGAGCGATAGCAAGTCGTTCTTCAAAACTCCACCCGCTTCGCTCCAGCGCTGGAAATACCAAATCCGGTTGACCTGCGCGTTGGAATTCGAGACGCGAATGTTTGGCGATTGACACTTGGCGCGAATATGTCACCGGAAAGGCGAAAGCACGTGACAGCGCCATCTATCGATCTTCATATGATTGAACTCGCTGTGGCTGCTACGAGCGCTGCGCCACCTCGCGTCGAGCTAATCCGGGAGTAAATCAAGCCGAAGTTATGCCCAAGACGGAGAACTTTGCCCCGGCCATAAATTAGACACCACTATAATCTCCACAATTCGTTATCTTTATCGATCGGCGAACGTGGCGCTTTCGAGTGTTCGCGGGCGAGGGTAGCAATGGGGACGTGCGCCGCCCGAACGAATGAAGACAATGCCGCTTTGCAGCGCGCCAGGGGCGGCCACGGAAGGGCTAAATAAGTACACGAGAAGGGTGCGCGCACGAATAATGTGCCTCAACATTCGCGCTCGTTCGTGTGTTGCAGGGAGCCTCTTCCAGCCTAGTGGTAAAGTTTGCAGATACCGAAAAGGAACGCCAACTGAGACGCATGCAGCAGATGGCCGGAAACATGAGTCTTCTCAACCCTTTCGTGTTCAACCAGTTTGGAGCTTACGGAGCTTACGCACAGGTAGGCAGCCAGTCTCTCCAGCGTGGACGGATGCGTGCTATAAAAGGGCGTCCTGTTTTTCTGCTCCTTCCAGCAACAGGCAGCCATTATGGCAGCTGCGACCGCTCAGGGCACGTACATCAATCCGATGGCGGCGCTGGCCACGCAAATACCCCACGCCACGCTCAACGGCATGGCGAACTCGGTGGTGCCGCCGACTTCAGGTAACAGCAATTCTAATTAATTAAATACGAGAGCGCCGGCTCGAGCGCGCGCCGCCATATTCGTCATATTAATTAGCCCGCGCCGCTCCGATTACGCGCCGTGTTTGTGTCGTTAAATTAAATTGGACGCCGCCAAACGACGCGCTCCAGCAGTCCACCAACACGCCGCCAACGAACGATCAAAATTCTATTCGAACGCGAACCATCGCAGCGCCATCTGTAGGGCAAACTAGTACCTAATTCGCCAACGAGAAGTATTACTGGCAATCGAATTGAAATGAAGCTTGGACGTCTCTAGGAGCCGGCACCGGCCAGCCGGTGAATGGCGCCATCCCCAGCCTGCCGTCGCCGACGATGCCGACGTTCAACATGGCCGCGCAGACCCCCAACGGCCAGCCGGGCGGCACGGAGGCCGTCTACACCAACGGCATTCCGCAGACGTACCCAGCTCGTGAGTATCATGCGCCGGTGCGGCGGGCAGGTTGATATTCGCGAGACAATCCGATCTGAGCGAGCGCCACTCATGGACCACCCCAGTCGGGGGCGGGTTGGCTTGCCCCAAGGAAAATCAACCTGCCCAGCGTGCGCGGTCGATGTCGTGTGGCAAAAGAATCGAACTCACTGAAATATAGATGCCCTTCATCTGTCCATTCCAGCGCAAGGCCTGCCCAACGGCGAGGCAGCCCTCCAGCACGCGGCATACCCCGGAATGCAGCCCTATCCCGGAGTTGGTAAGTCCACCACCTGATTTCGCCCCAGCCGAGTTATTGCTATCAGTGAAATATTTAATTTACGGTGTGAGCACTCCCTAGGAGTGGATGGTTTTGTAGACGTAGCGATTTTTGTTTAATTGTGCTAATTGATTGTCTAGGAGCTTCTTCAAACTGCATTGCACTGTGATCTTGCTTCAATGTGCGTGGGTGTTGAATGTAGCCTTCAACTATGCGGAACTAATTCAATATTGTGCCACGGGCGCGCTTGGAAGGTGGAACGTTAATTAAAAATTCCACCTCCTTCGTCTCTCGTCGTTCCGATTCCGGCTAGTTTGCGACAAAAGTAATATATCAATTGTAATGCGCCGCCTGCGCCGCGCTGGCCTCGGTGCGGACGCTAATTGTAATTCAGACATAATTGCCAATTATTTTTCAACATCGTTAGAAACGTCGTTACGCATTTTTGTGCGCATTCGCGCTCGCAAAGAGCGCGCCGAGAGCGGGGCGCGAATGCAAATGACAAAATGGCTCGTCGAGTGCCCCCATTGTATGGCAAACCGTTTCACTCGGTGCATCGCCGCGGCGCGCCGACTTCGGCAATGATTCGAACGAAATAGCGCGACGGCGAAACTTTTTCCGCGCGCCGCACTAAATTTCCATCATACCTTGCGTCCCGGCGCATAAGTCACGCCGGACCGCCAGCACAAAGTAGAAATAATTGTTGTGTTTCTATGCGAGCGCATAAAATCTGCAACAAATTGCCGCGCCCGCGAACGACATCGGAATAACAGCGCAACATTGCTGAAACGTGAAAACGCGGAAAAAAAATGTGTATGAAAATATCACCGAATGGCTTTCATACGGCGACAGCAGCAGAATTTACAACCACACGCACAGCCAGCAGTATATTATATTCGCGAAATGCGCGGCACTTTATATTATATTACTAACTGCAAAAAAAAAAGATTCATTGCATGGAATTGCCGGCGCATTATTCGGTTGGACCCGTCGGTCGCTTTTTTCGTGTCAGCGCGACGGCTGCAGCGCGTGTGGAGGCGCCGGCCGCCGCTTTGTGAATATTTAGCAGACTTTATTATTCCCCATTTTATTTCGCATTCATCCGGGTAATTTCTTTGCAAAAACGCGCACGAAATTATTCGCCATGAATGATTATTCATGCGCAAAGCACAAAGCTCCCGCGCCGAATCTTAGCCGGCACAAATAATAACATACATGGCATGTGTGCGGCGCACAAAGGAAAAAAAAACGCATAATTGTGCAAATTATTACATGCCAACGGCGCGCGCCGAAATTAAATGCGATATTAACCGCACATTACACGTGCTGCTGAAGTGCGCTCGTGAGTGTACCTCGTTTCTCTTCGTATTATTTTCGTGCTCGTCGTTTTGTGCCGTGTTGCTCTGTTCGTCTGATAATATTCGTATTTATTTCGTAGAATTGCTGTTGTGTCCTTCCCAGGCGCGCATTGACAGTGTTGCCGAGCTTTTCGTTGTCGATGAGAATTCGTGTGCACGTTTGAGAATTGCATTGATGGAAAGGTATGGGTGTGATTTGTTTATATTTGTCAGCAGCTTACCCCGCGGTATACGGACAGTTCCCACAGGCAATCCCCCAACCTATGTCGGCAGTCGCACCCGCTCAACGGGAAGGTAAGGCATTTGCATAAACAAACCACCACCACCCTCTCTTCGCTCCGCTCAGCGAAACTCAGCGCGCAAAAATGGCGCAACCACGCGCTGAGTCTCGCGGCCACACAGTCGCGAACGCTTAAAATTCAATTTTAAAGCAACAACAAGCGCGACGGAGATTTACATTTGCGAAAGCTTTTCACTTCGCTGCTGATAACTGTACGTGTGAGAAAGCAATGTGCTGCCAACTCGAACCAGTCGCGTTTTCAGTCTGCATTTGAACATAGTTATCTCTGCGTTGACGTTAAACGTTACTCTCTACCTGTTACTGGATGTGTAGGTGTACTGGTGCACTAGTTGTGTTTTTCGGATCTCTCTCTCTCTCTGGGCATTGGCTATCTCGTATATATATATATTTATATATAACCGATAATTGTCACTGTCTCTCTCGATGTCGATTTGTGTTTACGTGTGAGTGTAACTCCAGGCGTTCGAGATGTGTCTAGCCATCGGACACTTAAACTCAAAGCTCAGCAATTCCAAGTTATGTTAATCGTTCAACTTCAAGCTGGACAGCATAACGCAAAACCGGTCCTTCCGACAGCTGAACTTTTAACATTTCTGCGATAGAAAACCTAGCGAATTAGCGACTTCGTTACATCTGATGTGCTTCAGTTTCTGGTCGTTTGCGCTGCAATTGCGATGATTTCATGACTAAGCGTCGATTGTTCCTGCCTAGGATGTTCCATATCTGGGCCGGAAGGATGCAATCTCTTCATCTACCACCTGCCGCAGGAGTTCGGCGACGCTGAACTGATGCAGATGTTTCTGCCCTTCGGCAACGTGATCAGTTCGAAGGTGTTTATCGATCGCGCCACAAATCAGAGCAAATGTTTCGGTAAGCGTCGCGCCCCTCACACCCGCGCATTCCCATCCGCCTCTTCCCCCCCCCAGCCCCACCCGCACCCCCTAAACGACGGTGGGCGTAATGTTACGATTGCTTGCAGGTTTTGTGTCCTTCGATAATCCTGCGAGCGCGCAGGCGGCGATCCAGGCGATGAACGGCTTCCAGATCGGCATGAAGCGGTTGAAGGTGCAGCTGAAGCGGCCGAAGGACGCCAACCGGCCGTACTAACCCTGGCTGGTCTGCCACAATCAGCCGGACGGCGCACACGCCAATCGTTTACCACTGATCGCGCATTAAGACCGAATCCGCAGGACATGCCCGCCAATAACAAAGCCGACGTAACAAAGTCACCATATTCCACCACCCAACCGAACCCGCAAAAGCGCCAAGTACTTGGACCAGGACAAGTATCGAGAGCAAACAGGGATTATAAACAAACACGCAAACAAACAAAAGCAAAAAACTTAAACGTTACAAGTTCACGCTGATGATTCGCACCGGAGATCCGGCGTACTACCTTAGAACAATACATATACTAAGTAACTTAAGAAATTTGAACAAAAAAAATGTTGACAGCATTACTATGCGCATCACCAGACGCAAGGACGCAGTAACACAAAAATGAAATAATTGCATTACTAACAAAACTATATTAAAAGAATTTATATTATTATATATTATATATATATATATATATATATATACTAAAAACTAAACTAGTGACTAAGGGCTTAGACACATAAGGGTGTGACGTTTTCGAGCGTGGAACGTTGATTGCGTTTGCTGGAACAAAGCACACAACTTCGCAGTTTGTAACGATTCACACGATCATCACGGACGTGAACTACCTTCACACAAACACACAGACTCACACATACACAAGCTAAAATCGCGGCGCGCATCGTTCGCAATTGTATTCGAGAAATTCCAAATGGGCTGTGATTAAATAACAAATCAGTGTTTGATTGTACAGGCCGTTTTGTCTTCTCGTTTGTGAAATGTATTAAATATTTTTCAGAGCATCGTCGTAAACTCTATATTAAAGTATATACGTTGTAAGTAATTGTGTGTTACTCTGTAAATCAGAATGATTGCGAACGATGCCGGCGCACGGAAATGTTTCAAAACCACGCTGCGAATGCAGACCGTTATAAAAAAAAAAAACCAAAGCGAATACGATATCTGAGCACTCCGGACAGCAGTCTTGAATGGGAAGCAAACACAGGAAGAAATGCTGAAAAACACACAGAGTAGTTGCCAAAAAAATTATATAGTCTGGGCATGGTCCAATTTGTGATGCTAGTCACATATTTATTTATTACTAGGTATACACACATATTGAATTATATGAATTATTGCTAATTATTGCGATTGCGGTGTAAGGGCGACGTTTGACGCGCTGAGACCGCTGATGTAAGTCGCTGGCGTTTTGGGGGCTCCTTGGACAGTCGCTCTTCGGAGGCGCGCCGCAAACCATCGCGCAGTCTTGTAACATATATACATTTATTAATCTTACAAAGTACCAACATATTATCTCTAATCGTAATGAGGTGACGCTGCGAGAATGAAGCAAAATTATATTAGTGCAATTGCGTTGTAGGGAAGAACGCTGCACCTCTCTTTATTGATGATTTAGCGCCAGTTAGCAGCGAGGTTTGCACGGAGGATATCAAAGGAAAACGCGCTCGTTTGTTGGCGCTCGGGAGCTGCGGAGGAAAATCGCCGACAAGAGATGATGAACGCGTAGTTTGTTGATGAAGAGTGAGCATTAGTAGCTTTCGCGCGCCGGTTGCGGGCTGCATATCGCCCACCCTGTACAATTAAGAGTTAATTTCGTTTTCGAGTTTGGCGACAACGGTTATCCCAGTATTTAAGAGTTAAACTGTTTCAAATACAAATTGACGTTGTAAGGCTTGACTGGTTGACTGCTCGACCGGTGCAAATTGCAAATCGCACATTTGCGCGCGAAATTTGAGGATTCCAGGATGATCTTGCACACTCGGCTGGGCCACTCTAGTCAAATTATTCAAATGCGGCCGCGTTTACTTAAAGAGAAACGGCTGCGCTTAGTTAATAACTCGTATCTGCGTAAGGAATAAATTATTGACAGAGGATGGCGGTGAAGATGAGGAAACTATAAGTAGTAATGAATTATGGAATTTAGCGCTAATTTACATACTTATTATAGATATATAAACCAACCAAAAAACAAGCTGAAGAAGCATAGTATTATACACATTACGATCGTACTTGATAAGCTGAACATATAATATATATTTACGAAACTAATAATTGCAACAAGAAAGACAACACAATGCCGAAACATACAAGCCGCAACGTTCGAGTATAGTAAAGCACACAGAGATTGAGAGAAAGCGAGTAGGAAGCTATCGCGAACATTAGTCGGGATCTTCGCTCCAACTTTTCCAAACGCAACTTTTTACTGCATATGTACCAAACAAAAAATCCACACGTGTACACAATGTACAGAAAGAAACGTTTTCTAGCGCAACATAGCCCACACACACAAAGACAAACATTGGGGTGGTGAAAACGCGCCGCGAAATTTTTACGGAGATATCACGGCCCTCTGTGTTAATGCTGTAACATAAAAACATTGTAAGAAAATGTAAATCACGACGTGGGCGTCCATCAACGCCATCGGAGCAACCTTGTTGTTTGCGTTCGTTCGCATCGTGGCTGAAGCACACACTAAGCAGACTTAAGAGAAAATACAACCTAAGCGTTCACAAAGTGACGCGATATTTTTCCAACTTTACATTTAGGGATACCTAGACCCGCCCCCCGCAGTCCAGACACACAGTGGCGTGACATGGGAGGGCGGACGAGTAAATGTAAAATGTATAAAATAGACACTCACACAAGCAACCAAAGCGATGTGCATATTCACAAATCGGCGTTCATGCAGAGCCAGTGCACACGCATACACTCACAGAGGCACACACCATGTTGATGCGGCAGACGAAGATAGCGTCGATGAATATTTTTATATTTCCGCGCGAAACAAATTAATGGCACATTTAACCAAATCGATACTGCTTATTGGTGCGCGGCATTTTCTATAAAACGGTGTCGATGATGTTGGCTGAAAGGCGCGATTGGGCTTTGCTTTCCGAATGCATAATGCAAAATTCTAAAACAATGGCTAAGAACCTAATTTTAAAGGAAGAAGGAATGTGTGAATCATTCGAAGGGAGAGCCTGTTCCAATGCGGCAGATCCCTGTATTATGTAAATTACCAAACCAAAAAAAAACGCTATTCATGATACATACTAATGATAACTAATGATTGAATTAATTAAGGAGGTTAAAAAACAAACAGCTTACTAGATATAGGTGAATTTCTGACGCGATTCGATTTTATGATGATGATGACAGTTTAGATGTTCCTCAGTTCTGGGAATTGATTTGCGTTTCCGCTTCGGTGAAACGATTTCGTGCAATATTTTTGTGTTTGTTGCGGGCGCAGCTAACGATTAACAGCAAAATTACTATAGCACTAAGCAGAAGGAAGATGCCAAAGCAACAAGCATCCGGCGGCAAACTAACCAGCTCGAAAATCAGTTTCGATTAGGCAAACGATACTTCATGAAAATCAAGTTTCAATTACCTAAAGATACACGTAGTTGGTAGGCGCTCTGGCCGAGCGCAGTTGTTCGTTGGGCGCGTTGGAAGCTTTCGAATTTGCGAACATTTGCTATGCACATTTCTATCTAAGCGTCTTAAATGCATTGGTAAAGCATTTCTAGTCGGTAAGGCATAAACTAAGCACACACATAGCTCGTAAACCACATAGCTGATAGCGTACTAAGGAATCTAAGGCTAGGCATTTAACGTTACAGATGATGATGGTGATGATGATGGTGTTGATGATGAGGATGTTGTAATGCAAAAAAAGGAAACAAATGAAAATGTGAAAAAAATGAAAACTAAGGGTCTCCCCAATCAGACACACACGAGCGGATAATAATCAACGCAGCGAAGTGATCTAGGATACAGGGTATGTTTTTTGCAATTAAATTAAATTAAACTTAAACATAGCGACGATCGACACAGAAAGCTCTCTCACGCTCACGTTCACCATGTTCACACGTCACACATTCTACAAGCGAGAGGAACTTCACCATCTCACATATGAATGGATCGGGGTTTATTTTGATCGCGCCGTTTTATGTAGCAACATGCTAATCATGCTGACGAGATGAAGCATCATACATGTAGGCATCATACATGTAGGAGGTTCGCGATTTGCGTACGCAGGTGGCGGTGTGAAGCTATCCAGCCAAGTTCATTTCGTGTTGGTTTCGTCCAAATTTATACGAACGCACGTCGATCCGTAGAGGGCGCCACAGAAGAAATGCCATTTTCGATGCGCTCGCGTTACCCTTATCGCATTCACCCGCCCATCGCATCATATGTTGGCTTCGCCTCCCCCGCAGGAACCCACTCTATCTTCCCACCCCGCGTTTTCCCCCCCAGCCCATCCTCTTCCACCTTCCCGCACACCGCACTTGACAACGTCTTGGATTCCAATATTTGACAATAAGCGATCGCTCGCAGCGGTTGCAAGCGAAATGAACACAAAACGACACGCTGCAAAAGTGTCTTAGACTTAGTGAAACATTGGAATTTCTAGGAATTGATATCACATCTAATAACAAACGCCGAATAACAAACGCGCGGCACGCATGGGATAGGGGTGCGGATCTCGAAACTCTCCACGATTCACTCCAATGGCGCGCCATCGACATTGCAACTTCATTGGGTCATACAAAGCCACTCGCAGTTCTCTTCATATACCAAAAAAAAAACCAGAAACGTACACGTAAGTCGATACATTTAAGTACTAGTTAAATATAAACCTAATAAGAGAAAAAGAAAATAAACACGTAAAACATAAGCGGAGATAATGTCGCAACTCCTTAAAGAATGAACGAACGCTGTTTGGCTGCGTGGCGCTTCACGATATCATTTTCCAACTGGTGACAACCATTTACAGCTTGGATAAAAGAAGAATAAAACAAAACCAAGTGGAAAATTTAGCGAATAAAGATTTCATCGATATATTTTAGCTACGACTTAGACTTAGGGTAGTGAAAGCTAAACAAACAAAAAGAAAGAGTAATCATGATATATATATATATACATATATATATAAATATAATTTATATTATACAAATATACCATTATTATGAGAGGATTAATACAAACAAATTTAATGAATAAATTAAACTAACAATTATTACGATTCGATTCGAATAACCAAAGATCGATTTCGACCGCGATCTGCGCGCAGGCGCTGTGTGTGTGTGACATGTCTAGCAAAGAGAAAACGCATGCGGGAAAATAACGTGGCAAAAAGGAGATACCAAAAATCACCCTTTTGAGATGACGATCCTGATCCAATGATGATAATCCAATCCCGCGTTCGGGACCGGCCAGTATCGACGATCGCTTGACTTTTGATAGAGCATTATGATATATTTCCATGTGACGCGGCAGACAAAGTTTAATCTCACCCTGCAAATTACCGAATGCGTAAATTCATCAACAAATTTAAATTTTGTCAGATACCTATAGCGCCGCTTAGGAGAGCATGTGTGGACACAGTATACCAACAAAGAAATAGAGAGAAGTTTCATTTGCGTTGTTTGTCTTTTCACCCCAGATGGATGCGGGCGTGTGAAGACGATTGTGGAATTTCACCCAACATGTTTGATGCTGGGACCAAGCTAACTTCGTTTCTCTTACTGGACTTATCCGTTCCGCGTTTTAGTTTCTCTGATCGATCGACTCGATGCTAATTGTACATAAATTCTATTGATCGTTTCTCTCACATCACAAGCGGCAGGAGGCAGGGGTAAACGCGAAAATGTTGAAATGCGTGTGTACCGATCGCAACGGGAACGATGATGCCGCGAGGGGGAAGGGGGGAAGTGAATCTAGTCAGGAAGTCCTCATGTTCATGTGATTTAGATAAATAAATATCAAAAACAAAAATGTTCGTGCAAAAAATATGAAACAAACACCGAAAACATAAAAAAACGAGAAGAGCATTCGTTGGGCGTTGTGTTTTCCTGATGAAGACTGTCGAAACAGCCGATTTCGATGTTTTTTTTTATTAATTCTTATTGTTTACAGTATTTATTGCGTCGACTTAAGCTACTTACTTACTAACTTAAATTATACATATATTACGAGTACTTAAATATATTTAAACCATAAATTACGGAAGCATTTAATGAAATTATTTAAAAATGAAGATATGATGATAACGTAGTAGATGAAAAATGTAATTAGAGCTTTCTACGATATTCCGTCACAAGTTGCTTGCATTTCCGCCTGAAACCGACGCGTACACGATCGGGAATTGCAAACGTTTGGAGGAAATCCAAGCGGAACCTGGACGGGATATTCGCTACGCTTGTATACAGTATTACACTGAGGTCCCGTGCCGTAGGAAGGACGACAGAGTGCGCGAATGAATTATCACTATCTGAGGTAATAAAACTAAACGAGAATTAAAAAGAAAAAACAACACACACACGCATACACGAGAGATACACATTCATCAATTACATTTTAAGGATAATCCAAGCCATACTCTGTTGCATGTGTCGGTTTTATTACATTTTACACAAAAATTATTATATATAATTATATTATACTGATATATATTAAAAAACAAACAAAAATATTATATTACAAAAATAAATTTAAAATAACTAAAAATAACAAATAAACAAATGAATTATTATTACGATATAATATATTATTATTATATATTAAATAGGTAGTAGAGAAATAAATTAAACTAATGATGAATCGATCGAGCCCCGCGAGCGGAAAGCGAGCCGCATTAGGTCGATGAGCATGTTTTCGGCCGGAAACTGCAGAATTTGCGGGCATAGTTTCGATCATTCGAGGAGTTGATATGTTCCGGCAAAAATCGTTATCAATTTATATCGAGATACACTCAGAAAGTACATTTAAGACAGAAGCGTGCGAACTGACCCAAAACGAAGAAGCAACACATTGGAGACACGACGGAACGGATGGAAAAAAGAAACAGGACGGAAAATTATATGAGTACTAATTATGTTTAGCTGAACATTGTGACAAGAAGCCAATTACCGATTGTATACTAAAATGTAACAATACCAAAGCACACCTACTGTAACGATTGTAAAAAGAAAATGATGATGAAATGCCAACAACTTATCGCAACCAATTTTATACAGCTGCATTAGACTCGAAAATTGTCACCATGAAGTTGACGCCAGTTTGGAATCGTTTGAGGTCCTGACGTGCCAATAAGATTCAAGTTCGACGAATCGCTTCGTTTCTCTTGTTATTCTTTGCGGCTGTTGCTGGTTGATTTTCGCCTCAAGCAAAAAGAACAAGAAGGAAGGAGTAAATTTCCAAGTTCGATTTATACAGGCAGTAAACTGACGTACATACCATGAAGAATTGCAATTAACACAATGATGAGAAGAATATATTTATTGCAGTTTTACATGTACCTATACCATTTAATGACATATTTACTGATTTACTTGATCTCGAACGGACATTCTGCGACGATTCTGCGACGCATGATAAACAATATATCGCGAACTTAACAGTGCAAATAGTGAGAATCGTACGGTGAGGTGCGAGGAGATGAAAGTGCATGAGTTGTAATCGATCATGCATATTATGAATTTAAACCGAGCAACAGAGAAAGAAAAAAATCACAATGATGATAAATGATACTTATTGACATATTGTGACATATATAAAATAATTGATGATGAAGATACTATGATTACTTGAGTTTTGGGATTTATTTCGAGGACGCTATCCAGTTCATATGAAAAACTTTATAAAAAGAATTATAATTAATAAAGTTAAATATAATGCATATCCAGATCTTGTTTGATTATTATTTGCCCAACTATGATGCCCAACTTGATACATATTTTATACTGTAATTTTTGCAGGAACTAAAT
>JAAAKC020000007.1:657116-668768 GCA_010014765.2 Aenictocupidus jacobsonorum | reverse complement strand
GGCGAAAATTTGGTGAAAATAAACGAATTCCTTGTTAATTGATGGCGTTTAAATTTTTTTGCGCACTGTGCGATGCATCCGGCTGCTGTTCCGTATTAATGACTTTCGACAAAAGGAATTGGTCCAATTGATTGCGCATAATCCAAATGAGCCAAAATCAGCGGTTAAATATTTATATATTTTTGATATGAGCGCAAATGAATTAGAATGAATTCAATGATTGGTGCGCATTCGCGCGATTTTTGAATGTTTGCAAGTTATTCGATTACTTTTTTGGCGCTTCGATTTCCAATACGCGAATGTTCTCAAACGGAAGGGAATGCGAGCAGCTTCTTTGGGATGAAAAATGAATTACACTCATTGCACTTGATGAGCTTTGTTAAAAATAGCAATTCGAGCGTTGACTTTTAATCGAGACGCATCATTAAAAGTTTGTGCTTAATTCGCCGTGTCACCACCCGCAATCATTACAAAGTACTAATATTTTGAGTTATTGTTATTTCGTCCCTATTCAAATTGAAGCAGTCACCAGCAAACATTCGCAGATATATTAAATGCACCACGCAACGGAAAGAAGGCACGTGAGCAATAAATATCACAATAAAGTTTTTCCATACATGCGGCGCACTTTATGGCCTCGTATATTTCCTTTAAATATTCCGTATCTTGCCTTTATTTTCCATTTAAGTCGGTCCTCCACCGCTGCTATGCGGACGCGCCGGTATTTTATACCTTCCGAAATGCATCAGCAATAATCTCGCCCGACCGTCGGCCTCTTCCTGTCCATGCCGCTGCCCTTGCGCACGCGGGCAACCATTGCCGGTAAAGAACCGAGAAGTTATAACCGGCAGCGGCTTCTCCCGTTGCCCCCGAGCGCTTCCCTCTGCACCATTCTCTCTCACTCTCTCCCTCACACACACACACCCTTTTTCCCGTGGAGATATCCTGGCTGTTGGCCAAGTTTTCGCGAATTGCGCGCGATGGAGAGTCGGCGGTCGGATGCTGGAGTCACGTTTAATATCATCGCACCGCCGTCGGCTTTAGGTAATATTTTGTGGCTGCGCGCCGATCTGCGCCCGTATAGAATAAAGTTATGTCGTAAATTTTCAAGATTCCACTTGTACGTGTACGCGCAGGGCCGTCCTGCGGTTTGCAGATAGCGAACGCGGCCGGGAAAAAAACCCACCCAGCAACTGTTGTCGTACAAAACCATTACCAATTTCGGGCAGGTTGAAGGGAGTTTTGCGTGTATTAATTTCTAGATTGTTATTTAACTTTACAGAAACAAACCATCATTTCTTACGATTAAAATCAGAAAATAGTGTTTATTCTGGAGGAGTTATAATTCAACTTCTAAACTGAAAAAACTAAAAAGAAAATAAAATCGTGGTGCAATCATATTACAAATTAGATGTTCACATCTCACCTCCTTAATAAGTTCCATCGCCTTGTTGTGATTGCAATTTCTCAGCGATCGCTTAATCCAATCGGGCAATGCAGCCTTCGTCGCTGGCCGATTATATCGCACATCCACCAATAAAACCGTCGCATAATCGTTAATATGCCTGACGGCTCTTCCAATGCACTGATTAACTGCTTTCATACAAATATTTTCGTAGAATTTCTTCCCCGCTCCATGGCCCTGATAAAAATAATGAACGTAAACTCGAAAACATTGTAAGTTTGCAAGGAGCTCGCAAATACCTCATTTCGATCTAAATAAAGCATTTTCTCTTTCAACTCTGGCGAGTTAATATTCGCATAAGGCAAACCGAAGACAATCACACAGCGACCAAGGTCGTCACTGAAATTTAGTCCTTCACTAAGTTTACCTCCTAAAATCCGTCCAATGTGAGACCGCTTTCCACAAGCTGAATTTTAAACAATACACCAGCTTACCAACCACGCTAAACATCATCGCCTTCTTCAAAGTCGACTTATATATAGCTTTCTGATAATTTTCCAAAACATTCTCCACTAAACCAGCTTCCTGTGGCTCGCGAAATATAGGCCTGGCAAAGTTTACATCCTTCAGTTGCTCCCACACCCAAGACTCGTATTTATAGGATGGGAAGAAAACTACTATCCCACCCTTCACCACTCTACAAGCGCTTGTGAGTATAAGTTGGATTTGTTGACTCATTTTAAATCGATTTTCATAGTTAAACAGAAAGTCTTCGTTTGTTAACACTAATGGTAGGATATTCTCAGGTGGTATAATGTGATTACAAGAGAAATTCATCACCCTGGCCGGGTCAACACCAGAATTTATGAATAAACGGTCGCGAAACTCGCTAATCGGTTTCATTGTGCCACCGGCAACAATCACAGCGCGAGCGTCTCGAACGATTTGTCTAAAATGTGAGGACGGATTAAGCAGCAAGTATTGTAATTTTTTCTCCCCATCAATTGTGTGCATTAATATTCGGCCATCAGCTTCGCAATTCTGAAGAGCTTCGAGGAATGAAAGAACCGAGAGTAGTGGATTTGCAGATTTAATTGTAATTTTTTGAGCATCTTTTGATGGTGGTAAGGTAGTTGTTTTTGATTTCGCGTTGGGTATACTCATCTTCTTTTTGCTTTGGTTTATTTGTGATTTAGACTGGTCTTTTGTGATGTGCAACTCTTGATCAATACTTTCCTGAAACTTTTTATAGCCATCATCGGGTGTTTCAATGATTGACTTTGTGGGTTTCTGCACTGTCTCACTGTGTTTTTGAGCAAAACCATGCAGCTAAAACAGAAATTCTGCTTCGACCAATTCATTTGAAGTATGCAAATCACATACCTTTTGTGGAAGTTTGCTATTCTTAATAAATTCAACCAAATTGAACATATTAAAGTGATCAATTTCTGCTAGGGAAACAAAATTAATTACGGTAAATATTTGAGTACTCTCAAAACTTGAATTTTCACCATGGGAATCTAATCATAGAATTGAAACATGTTTCAGAACCTACATTCTCAGTGGGTAGATTTTTGAACACTAACTCACCGAAAACCTTCTTCAATGCGGCAACAATCGTCAAAAGTTGATTGACACATAATAAATTTCCTGCAGAGAATCTTTTCCCATACTTTATCTTGTATCCTTTCAATTGTTGATGTGCATTTTCTAATTGTACAAATGTTATAGTTGCACCATACATTTGCCCTAATGCATCTAGCAAGTTATGTGCTTCATCTATTATTATAATGTTATCTTTCAGTTTAATACCTAAAACTCGCCTAAAATTAAAGACCAAGCACTGCAGCTATATTGGCCATTTTCACCATTTGCTTCCCTTGTGGATTTGTGCAATATAGTGTTATAAGGCACTAAAATAACTTCTGAATCGTCCACAGCTTTTCTAGTTGCATAGTAGGGACAAGCAGCAAAATCTTTAGCAACAGCCACTAAATCTTCAACATCCAATACATTCAATACAATGGAATCTCTTAAATCTTGAATTGCCTCCTGTTTGAAAAATTTACATCTACAACTAACATCTCCTTTCTTTTGTTTTAGAGATCTGCCATCTGTATCAACTTTTGTCACTTTGTTTTTGGATTTTTTCTGCATATCTAAACATCTGCAAGAAAGTCATCACTTTCAGATACTTGTTGCACTGGTTACTTAAGTAATTATACTTTTCATTCATAAGGGCATTGCTTTTGAGATAAGTTACAACAGGATTAATGCAGTAGCTTTGCCTGGATGCCAAGGTAACAAGTCTAACATCTTGCCCATAAGGTGATTTTCTGATTTCACCAACTAATTGAGACAACTGGGAGTGCGTTCTGCTACAAATGTAAACCTAAAACATATAATTTATGAAGATAAATATCTGTGATCTGGTATCAACAACTTGCACCTTTGTTGGACAATACTTCTCTTCCACTTCCTCTTCAATATCATCTTCACTTTTCACCTCAATGATATCCTCAAGTAATAAATCTTCATCTTCAACATCAGGCATTTCTCCAGTATTGTTACCTCTCTGATTATAATTTGTTTTATTCTCTTTGCCTGGAAATGCACTGAAATTTGCTATCATTTTCCTCTTACTTGATTTGAGATCATTCAGTTTTTTATAATATTCCTCAATTCTAGCATTTTCCAGCTTCAGCTGGCGTAATTTTTGGTTCACTTGTATTTCTTTTGATTGACTTGTTAGCCAATCTGAAGATTCATTTTGCAGTTGTATAATTTCTAGTTGAAGCTCAATTATCTCCGATTTCAATGTTTCTCTTTTCATATTATTGTAATCCTTCAACCATTTGATGGAACCACATATAATACTTAAAGACTTTCCCTAAAACAATGAAGTTCAAAGGGGAAGCGAAGAGTGATAATCTGAAAAAACATACAGTACCAGTTGGACTTTCAAAGATTCCACACATTTTTTGTTCTAATGCATTATAGAGTTCTTTCATGAAATCTTCCTGTATTTGGTATGGTTTGAACGGGAATGGAAACTCTTGAGGTGTTTCTAGCTTTGCGTTATCCATGATAACACATTTGAAATGCTTTACAATCATACAATTCGCAAGGTCGGCGAATTTTATAGGTTAGACTTAAGTTTCTCAAATTTAAAAATTCAAAATATTTCATTAACAATGGACAGTAACTTCAGTGAATTATAATTTATTACACTTTCCACTGGTACTACCATTTTTAAGTGAATCATTTTGGTACATAAACTTCTAATAGAAGGCTGTGAAGCTTAGAAATATTAAATTACAATGTCAACCTGACATTTGTAACATATTTTGAAATGCCATTCACTACTTTATTATTATTTCTTCGGTCAATGCTTCAGGTTTAATTGCAAACGAAAAATGATTTATTTAATTATTTCTGCACTATTTTTGCGTGTATCAAATGTTCATGGATACTTTTATCCTGTGACACAAGAAGCACGAACAGTATTTGAGAAAATTGTCGCAACTGCCAAGAAACTCTGTTCGGTAAGAAGTAACTTAAGATATTCTTGACATTTCACATTATTAACTTAAAATACCAATTATATGACAGTATTCTTGTTGGGTTGGATGGTTTGGGTCCAATGAACTATTGGAAGAGGAACCATCAATCATAGACGCTTGGGTAAAGATGAACTAATAAGTTATTTAACTTGAATGATTAATGTCTTAACTGATTTGTTATAGATGATTTGGCTTGGATTAAAAAATAAACCAGTAAAAGAAGAATATGACGATGGTTATTACTTCTGTACCGCATTTGCGCTCATAGTTTGCACTATTGTTTATACAATATATGTGAATCTGTTGGAAATACTTAAAGAATTATTACTAACACACTCATTTTAGATGACAATTGCTCGAAATATGGGTACCGAGAAAGATCCTCCTTCGCCCTTAATACCATTGCTAATGGAAGAATTTGTGGATGATTCTGATATAGACTTTGATGGATCGTTCACCTCCTCGAAACCACACTCAAGATGCAATTGTCCCTGTGCCGCGTGTATGAATGAATCCGGAGATATGAAATAATCCATAAATGAACGTATATTACTTTATTCGCAACAAATTTACATCCGGAAATATTATATATTTAATTTGTAATGCTCATATTACATTTAAATTTATCATACAGAACTTGAACAAAGCGAAAGTCCCTAAGTTTAGAAAAGGCGCAAACTGATTCAAAATAATGTAAAGTGAATTTAGGTTATAAGCTAAGTCAGTTCGCGTTTAGTTTTGCGTTGTGTTTGATGCAGTTATTTTGAGATTAAATATTTTATGATTAGGTAATTACTTTAGTGTAATATTAAAAAAGAATTTGATCCCAAGTCATCATGAATAAACGTAAGGATGACGCAGTCGAACCTCCAAACAAAAAGTTTAAGTACGTATCTATGGCAATGTTTATTTGAAGGATGTATAACAACTACGTGAGAGCTTAGTTATGCGCTCGTTGCACAAATTGTCGGTTTGATGAATATTTTCTTCCATCGTAGGCAGGGCAGCGCAGAGCGGCCGGCTTTGCCGCAACTGGATCCCAAAACTGAGAAGATTATCTTCCAAGAGTTGGAGTTTGATCACTATATTGGAAATGTCTACCCAGGAATGCCAGGAGCTCAGAGTGGATCTGTCCCAGTTATGCGAATGTTTGGTATCACTGAAGATCAGCACAGTGTCTGCTGCCATATCCATGGCTTTACACCATATCTGTATGTTACACTACCTGATAATTTCACACGAAATGATTTGGTGCCTTTTAAAGTAAGTCACAATACAGAGAGACATCAAGAGCTATTATATTAACTGCCTATGTTGATGTTTAACTGTACAGAACAAGTTGAATGATGCTTTGATTGCTGACAATAGACAAAAGAAGGATCTGATTGTTGAAGCTGTTCTTATGGTAGACATTGTCCAAGGACAATCTTTAATGGAATACAAAGGCGATGAGATGTGCAACTTTGCCAAAATTTCTGTAGCATTACCAAGGCTTATACCTGCTGCAAGGAGGCTTCTTGAGACTACTGTAGTGTATCCAGCTGCAGGTCATCATGTATTCACAGCATTTGAGTCAAATGTTGACATTGAGATGCGTTTTATGATTGATACAAACGTCCTAGGCTGTGCTTGGATTGAGATTCCAGCTGGAAAGTGGTTCAGGCGCAGTGCGTCAAGCGCGTTTGCTGTTACCTCACGCTGCCAGCTGGAGATTGATGTTTCTTGGGAAGATTTTACGCCGCATGCACCAGAGGGCAAGTGGGCTACGGTTGCGCCGTTTAAAATCTTAAGTTATGATATTGAGTGTGCCGGTCGGAAAGGTAAGACACCTCAGGATTACTGATTTACAATTATTTACGAAGTGAGTTCACTTTAGGCGTATTTCCGGATCCCAGTATTGATGCGGTCATTCAAATTGCTAATGTTGTGCAGCTTCATGGTCACGCAGAACCAATGCTGAGGAATATATTCACATTAAATACTTGTGCACCGATTGGGTATGCAGAGATCCATTCATATCAAACTGAGGGTGAAATGTTGGAAGCGTGGGCGGAATTCATCCGAAAGTGCGATCCTGATATCATGTCTGGGTATAATATCATAAACTTCGATATTCCCTACTTACTAGACCGCGCTAAGAAGTTAAATTTGAAGAATTTTGCATATCTGGGACGCATAACTTCCATAAAATCCGAGTTGAAGGAGCTGGTGAATCAGACGAAAGTTGGTCGGCGCCCCGTTAAACTGGCTAACTTCGAGGGGCGCATTATCTACGACATGTTCGTGGTGATGAAGCGTGATTTTAAACTGCGCTCGTACACCCTCAACAATGTTTCGAATGAAATTCTGAGCGAGTCGAAAGAGGACGTACATCACAGCATTATCACGGATTTACAGAACGGGGATGAGCAATCGCGACGCCGTCTGGCTGTTTATTGCATCAAAGATGCCGAGCTTCCCCTGAAGTTGATCAACAAGGTGAAGTCTTTCATCAACGATGTAGAGATGTCTAGAGTAACAGGTGTGGCGTTGACTAACTTGCTCACCAAGGGAGAACAAGTTAAAGTTGTTGCGCAGTTGTTGCGACATGCCAGAGCTCAGAACTACTTTATGCCTGTCCATCAGGGACAGGCAAGTTCAGAGCAGTTTGAAGGAGCTACAGTCATTGATCCAGTGAGGGGATACTATAAGGATCCAATTGCTACCTTGGATTTCAGTTCTTTGTACCCTAGCATTATGATTGCACACAATTTATGCTACACAACGCTTTTAAAACCATCAACTAAGGATAAATTTTGGTAAGTTTCCGTTCAAACAATACGTTTTGAAGTCCGTCTAGTCCGTCTTTTTTTAAAGTCTGACACCTGATAAAGTCACTAAAACGCCAGCCAACTGCATGTTTGTAAAAGCCGCCGTGCGTCGCGGACTACTCCCACACATTTTGGAGCATCTCCTCGCTGCGCGAAAGAAAGCGAAGGCGGAACTCAAGGAAACGACAGATCCTGGAATGCGTGCTGTCTTGGATGGTCGTCAACTTGCGTACAAAGTATCTGCTAATTCTGTCTACGGTTTTACTGGAGCTCAAGTTGGAAAACTTCCCTGCTTGGAAATTTCAGGCGTAAGTCGCGTTATATCCGATATACTCGCACATAACTCAATTGTCGGGTGACTTCTTCAGAGTGTAACTGCCTACGGTCGCACTATGATTGAACAAACTCGCCAGGAAGTGGAGCAGCGTTACTGCATCGCGAACGGTTACAAGCACGACGCCAAAGTCATCTACGGCGACACCGATTCCGTGATGGTCAACTTTCAGGCGCAAACCTTAGAGGAAAGCATGAAATTGGGCCGTGAAGCTGCTGAGTACATCAGTGCCAGATTCATTAAGCCGATTAAGCTGGAATTTGAGAAAGTATACTATCCATACTTGCTGATTAACAAGAAACGGTACGCTGGTCTCTACTTCACAAATACCGAAAAGTACGATAAGATGGATTGTAAAGGCATTGAGACGGTACGGCGGGATAACTGCACCTTGGTGGTGAATGTCATCAACACATGTCTACAAAAGTTGCTCATTGAGAAGGATCCGGACGGTGCGGTCGCCTACACCAAAAAGATCATCGCCGATTTGTTGCAGAACAACATCGACATTTCACAGCTAATCATCACTAAAGAGTTGAGCAAGGCCGACTACGCCGCGAAGCAAGCCCACGTTGAGTTAGCGCATAAAATCGCCAAGCGTGATCCTGGAAATGCCCCACAACTAGGCGATCGTATTCCATACGTTATCATTGCTGCCTCGAAAAATAGTAAGGCGTACGAGAAAGCTGAGAATCCCCTATACGTCCTGGAGAATAACATTCCCATTGATACGAATTACTACCTGGAGAATCAGCTCTCCAAGCCGCTGTTGCGCATCTTCCAGCCTATCCTCGGCGACAGCGCCGAGTCCACGTTGCTCAGGGGTGAGCACACTCGAACAAAAACTGTTGTCACTTCGAAGGTATCTGCCCTCGCCGCATTTACGAAGAAGAAGGAGGTCTGCCTCGGTTGTAAATGTGTCCTGCCGAGAGCACACGAGAAAGAGGCGCTTTGTGAGCATTGTCACTACAAGGAACCCCTGCTATATCAAAAGGAGCTGAGCCATCATCGTCAACTTGAAGATAAGTATGCTGTATTGTACACAGAGTGCCAAAGATGCATGGGCTCTCTGCATGAGGAGATTTTGTGCACAAACCAAGATTGTGATATTTTCTACATTCGCAAAAAGGTTCAAATGGAGTTAGAGGGTAGTAAAGCTCGAGTAGATCGATTCGGGGCCTCTTGCTTCGCAGAGGAGCTTTTCTAGCTTACCAGATGGTCGAATACTTACATTTATTTAAATGTACAGTATAAAATTACATCGCTTCATTATAATTTCCAAGATTACTTTAGTTTCTATGTTTTGTAGTAATGATGGTTCAATGCAATGGAACTAAACTTAATTGTTAAGCAAAATGCAACTTTGTATGATGATCCAAATTTACTGCAAAGCAACATTTCTGTTTGTCTAGTGGAAATTTAAGAATTTGCATTTTGTCCCTGTTGATATAAACACAATTAGACAATGGAATGAATGAACAATTTCAACTTTGAATAAATAAACTTTAAACACATGATAATCAACCTTTGTAGCCCACCACTCACGTGGCGGTTGATTAACTACGTATTGAGGAGGCGGGCGGCAACGCAAAGGCGTACAAATACGGTTGGAAACAGACTAGATGTTACAGTGAATTTTTAAGGTGTTCGCGTCGTCCAAGCCGTGTTATTTCTTGTTCTGCAGGGCGTTTGCTAGCCAGTCCATTGCCTGATCGAGGCCCTCGCCTTTCGTCGCCGAGGTTTTGAATATCTGGAACGTTCGATTTTTCAGTGCCTCTAGCCCGAGTGCCTGATGCACTTCCGCCACAGTCATGCAGCCGGCCATATCTTGTTTGTTTGCTAGCACCACCAATATTGCATCATTTAACTCTTCCTCCTAAGACACGATAAGATTTAACAACCAGTATGATTCTGTTTGTATGTTGTGCTGTGCAAATGCAAATAAATATGATGCTTACCCTTAGCATGTGGAACAACTCATCTTTTGAAATGCCTATTCTCTCTTTATCTGCTGAGTCAACAACATAAATTATTGCATCTGTATTACTATAGTAACACCTCCAGTAAGGCCTGCAATTGATATATTATTAATTATTATATTATTAATACAAAACTAGTTCTTTATCAGCCATGCATTACATATATACCTAATACTTGTTTGTCCACCCAAATCCCATACTTGGAACTTTAGGTTTTTGTATTGTACTTGTTCGACATTGAAGCCAATCGTTGGAATTGTGGTCACCACTTCACCAACTTGTAGCCTATATAGGATGGTGGTTTTGCCGGCACCGTCCAGGCCTAGGATGAGGATGCGCATCTCCCGGGCACCCAGCAGGCCTCGGAAATACGACCAAAGGCCGCCTACAAACAGCAAATTGCACGGGTTATAACCTACCCTGCACATACTGTTTACAACCGCTTACCCATTTTGTGACTGTCGTGCTTTCAAATTGATGAGCAATTAGTGACTAAGGGCTATTGCGTAGAGTAAACTCACATCAAACCCTCATTATTTCTAACCGAGAGGCTAGAAAAAATTTTAATTTTGATTTTTTCCAACGTCCTGACGTGTTAGACTCGCTACAGAAGTACACAACACCAGCATATGTCAGACGTTTAGGGGAAAACGGATGACATCGATGGTAGAATTAAATCACTAGCGTATATTTAGTTGCATACATAATACGATGAGGTCGGCGCGTACGCAAAACGCATGTCGCCATATCAGTCACGCCGATGAATTTGGAGTGCGCGCGTGCGGAGGTTTGGGCAATCACCGATATAGTCAGTAAGAGTAACGAGAGTCTCTAGCTAAAAGTACATCAGAGTGTAAGGTCCGGTGGGCTTGTGAGGCACATAGACAAGCCACTCGTGCTAACAATAAGATGACGAGCAGCGGACATTCTGCACGAGTCGTTCGTGCGTGCAATGGGAAGAGGTAAGGTTACTCATCATGATTTCCTCCTTTACTTAAATTTCATTTAAATTTATATGCTCGCTTATATGCTATAATCGATGGAGTACTGTCGGATGTTGATGAAGCATTTTGAAATTTTAATATAGTAGAATATATAACGCACATTAACGTTAGAATTTGCACTAGGATTTACCACTTATTGTCAGATAGTTGAAACAAGGTGACTTACGGCGTGTACCCTGCTGTTTGCAGGCAGTTGAATGTAGTGCCTGCGCCAGTGCTACACAAATTATGCAGTTGTGACACGTTTCAATTCGGTTGAATTAGCAGTGCAGGATATTTTAGTAGAAAATAAGGTCTTGTTCGTCCATAGGGTAATTACCACTGATGCACCAAGAATTAACGACGCCAACGCATGTCCATTAGATTACCGGCCTTCTTAGTCTTCCGTCCTGTTTGATATGCTGTATAAAACCGGGATTTACAAAGCATTTACCCGCATTAATTAATATTTAATTAGAATTCATATGTTGTGTAAAGGTTTCAGCAAGAATTAAGTCCCTTCAATTGCAGTTTCTTGGGATACCCAACTTACATCCACTTGTATGCCAGAACTTTGT
>JAAAKC020000007.1:601596-612141 GCA_010014765.2 Aenictocupidus jacobsonorum | reverse complement strand
CGGTCTTGCTTTGCGCGCGTTGCCGGCAGAAGGCTGGCTGCTATCTGTGATTAGGAGGGCCACCTGGGGCGCGCGTCCTCTGCGGGCGCCAAGCGCGCGCGCCAGCGCTTCGCGGTCACCCTCCGATGTTATGAAAACGTTATCGAACGTATTACATAAAAGTGCGATCCAAATATAGACGCATTATGGCATCGCTCGCGCAGGCGGCCGATGGCACGCACGCCGCGAGACGCCGCATGCCGCGCCGGGCGGCTATCTGTTTATTCAACCGTCCGCGGGTCACTCGGGATCCGTCCGTCTGTCTGCCAGCGATATTCGCTCGCGGCGCGCCGCGCGTCTGGGGGTCAAACGTCAGCGGGGCTTTTTCGATTGCGCGCGGCGCTCCAGGGGAAAAAACCGCATGCTTCGCGCACGCTTATCAGGCGTGCCGCGCATTCTTGGCGCGACAGACCGACTGTCTGTGGCCCAGCTCAAAAAATAGCCCAAAAACGACGAACGAAAAGCGTGGAAACGCGCCACAAACTTTGCTTGACTTTTTCGGTTTCATTCAAAAATTCAGGATGGCACCTTGCGGTCTCGCCGCGGATGCGTTTCATCGCACAAGGTGCGCACTCTCTATCCCTCCGGTAATCACGGAGCGCATGATATCACGCGGGCACACTCGAGCGTCGCTCGGGTCGCATGGCATAGTTGCTAAATGCACTTCCAACCGTGCACGCCCGCTAAGTAAGTGCCGGTTTGACTGACGCGATGAGGGTACTTAGCGTCGATTAACATCGCGTTACACAAACACACGCCGTGCGACAAGATGATGTGAGCGCGTTGCGCAAAGCGCCAAAGCATTGCCGCACCGCGCCCGGCATCGTCGAAATATTGGCGAAATATTTTGCGAATGCCGACGGCGAAATCCGGCCGCTGTGCGCGCCCGCCGTTCGCCGTGGATGTTTTCGATTTGTGCGGCGCGGCCTCCAACAATGTGTGCGCGCACGCAGCGCATGTGTGTGTGTGTGTGTGTGGGTGGGAGGTGCAAACGCGCGCGACACACGCTCGTGTCGGACGTGCGCGCAAGTGCTACAACATTGCGGTCCCGCTGCAGGTTCACAGACGCGGCGCGGCGCGATTTTCCTGTTTGTTTTATAGCGCAAACATAGTGGGCGCATCGACACTCGATGCATCCTGCGCGCTCCGTTCGGCAGCGGAGCGGCGGAATGCGCGCTCGCACGCGAAAAACGAGCATAATATTGATTCGCCCGCGTTCGGCGTTCCCACATCGATGAATAGCCCCGCCGGCAAAACAATGCTGCCGCCCGCAACAACAGCGCGAACATCATCGCTAACATGCGCACCGCGCGCCGCGGACATCCGCGTCGCGCGGGCGTCGGAAAACTGTTATTTCAATGCGTTGTCAGCCGCGCTGCGCCTCGACGCTCGTGCCGATGGCGTGTGTGCGGGGCGGCTACGTACCCAATGCATCCCGGGCGTGCGAGAGGCGGCTTCCTCGAACACTCCCATCTGCAGGAACGATGCAGCCCGGCCCGAGCTCCGGCGCACTAGCTCCAGCGATGGTCCTTCGTCGCGCGCCCCCGAAGCGAGACTCCTGCGCGCGCAGCGTGTGCCGCTCACAGACGCACCACCACCGTCGGCACGCCGCACCACGATGAGGACGATGCTGCTGCTGCTGCTGCTGCTGCTGCTGCTGCTGCTGCTGCTGCTGCTGTATTGTTTCGCATCCAGCCGGGGCACAATCGTACACCAATTTCGCGTCCCGCTCGTTGCGCGACACTACCGCACACCTTACGAATCACTCGGGGCGTCCGTGCTATCACCTCCTCCGGCGCGAAGCCCGAACGCGGCTCAGACTGGCACCACGACGATGGGTGGTTGCGCGACGCGCGGGCGCCGTGCGCTGGGGGCGCCTCTTCGAAAACGCGGCGCGGCGCGGCGGCACGTCCGCTTCCGCGGCTCCGGGCGTGGGCGATGCGCGGCGACCGGGCAGCAGCGGCGAGAGCGAGCGAGCGAGCGGTCCGCGCGCCACCACAGTCTGCATACGGCTGTGCGGCGGCGCGAGCGCGCATGTTCGCCGGCGCGCACACTCTCTCTCCGACGGCCCGGCCGCCGGCGCCAACTCCTCCTCTGCGACGCCGATAGAAGGGGACCGCGCGCGCCGAGGGAGGGCACTTCGACGCCGTGCCGGCGCGATCAACGGGTTGGCGGCGCGCCGTCGCCGCAGCCGATATTCCACCTTAGCGGCGTGCGCGCTTAAGGTGCGTTGTGCCGTGCGGGGGCTCGGCGGCGCGCCCACGCCGGCGGCGAGTTTGGGAAGAGGCGCGCGTGCGATTGCCTTGATACGCGAGCGCCGGCTGCCGGCTTTAGTCACATGCGCACGCCGCGAAATGTGCCGCGCACGATTTGCCATTGGTACCATCAGTACCGAGCGCCACCGTCGGCAGGGCAACACGATGCCGGAAGATCATGGTACCCTAGGAGCACTGCCAGTTCGGAAAACGATGATTTGCCACTGGTACCATCAGTACCGAGCGCCACCGCCGGAAAGAGCACTGCGATTCGGAAAGGTCATGGTACCCGAGGAGCACTGCCAGTTCGGAAAACAATGATTTACCATTGGTGCCATCAGTACTGAGCGCCACCGTCGGCAGGGCAACACGATGCCGGAAGATCATGGTACCCGAGGAGGACTGCCCCGTCGAAAGACGTTGATTTGCCATCAGTACCATCAGTAGCATCAGTCCCGAGCGCCACCGTCGGCAGGGCACCACAATCCTCTCGAAGCTCATGGTACCCGAGGGGGAGTGCCACGTTGGAAAATGATCATTTACCTCCAAAATATACAAATAATTACGTTGTTTCGCAAACTTCGCACCCTGGGACCTCCTCGTGGTCCTCCAGAAAGGCGAAAATGTGTACTGTTATTATCCCAGCGCGGAAATACATAAACTCCAAAAGGTACCAGCACAAAGCCTCACAATGCATAATATGCACCACAGGAGGAGGCAACCGTGCACCCCACGTTCGCGGCGCGCACAATTGAGCGCGAGGTCTTGCTGAGGTCTTTAGAACCGGATCGTTTGGCGCACCGCAGGGGTTAAGAAGTCCACAGCCGAAGAAAGGCCTATTGAGTATGACACAATGTTGAAGTCTTCAGTTAGTACAGTCGACCGTACTTCTCCACACTCCACATGTCCGCACACTTTCCGGATGTGTATTGCAAAAGCCGGATGTGCAACAATGTGCCTCGATGCGAAGGTAACTGCGGCGACTGAAAACTTACGTACGGAATGGGTGCCAAAGTTTAGTTGAGCACGACAAACTTTTAGTTTAGTGGTGCGCCCTTATCAAACCGCGTCCAACCTTAGAGACGTTCCTTTCCCGAAGAGAGTGTCTACTTAGGAAGAACGTAGCTCGTTTCTCCCAAGGGTAAGAGATATCTGCCAAGATGATCTTCATCAAACAAGGTGGTGTGTGCAAGGTGCCTCTCGGTGGTCGAAAGCAGGGCGTTGCTGGCATCCCCGCGAGCCGAAGAAGATGCAAGTACGCGCCGGAGTCAACGGGGCATGACTCCGCCAGTGACAGATGTCAATACGTTACAATTTCTTACCTCCGCTCTCCCAACTCCTGCGCGCTGGTGGAAAAGAAAGCGCGCCTCGTGCCGACGTGGCCGGAGCAGCATTTCCTTGTCATCCATCCAGCTCTCGTGCTGTCGTATTTTTAGCCGAGGTACGCCGCCGAGGAGGTGTGTGCGGTGGCATCGAGTGGTCTTACCTGGAACGACAGATGACGCTCGCGCCGCATGTCCACTTCGACAGTGTTCGGAGTTTTTTTCTTTTTGGAGAGCTTTGGCGACTTTGGGCGACGCGACAACGAACAAACCGCGTCGCCTAGCTGGTCACCACCCGCAGGGTGGGGTGTGGTACAAATCCGACGTTTTGCTGCATGTTTGCTTGTTTTTGGATGATGTGGGTATTTTCTCGGCGGCATGTGCCACTTCCGTGAGCGCACCGAGCACGGAGCACAGAACACAAACAGATTGAGCCATTACTTACCGTTTACTTACATTCTCAATAATGCACTCTGGCGCTGACCGATCAGCAAATATGGTCTCTTGCTCGTACATCGCGACCCGCTGCTACTGCTGCTAGCGCCGCGCGCCGCACGCGCTGTTTGCGCTTCCACTTTGTGGGCCTAATAGCACTCTTTAGTGCCTCAGTGCGGCCGCTATTAAATCCTTATTATGTTGTTAAATATTTAAAGAGAACGGCGTGCGCGCACTCGCGCGAGTGTGCGGCGTGTGCCTTTGTCATCGCCCTGTCCTAATCCGAAATGGTCAACTGGTCAGTTCGCACTTTGAGTACGCTCGCGCACGCGAGCTGCATCAATTGTTGCGGGCGACAACAACAACACTTTTGGTAAATGCCCGCACCGGCAAGTAATGCATATCTGATCACACCTTGTTAGGCGCTGCCTGGTGAACCCTCTCTGACCGCTGATGTCTACTGCGGTGTTTGCCGTCGGTTAACTAAAGCAACCGCATTCTTTGTCACCTCCTCCACAATGGTCAGTTGCCGCGCTGGCTAGGGAGAGTGTTTAACGCATTTCGAATCAGCTAATTGTCGGCCAGATCGCACGAAGAGCCGATTTTCTCTCCGATGCAAGGTGATAAAATCTAATTGGTTACCAAGTAACTATTCTACTTTACATACGTTGATAAACCGATAGACGGCTTACAGTGCAAAAGCATCACGCTCGAGTTGGCGGGCATTGTAAGACGAGAGCGAGCAATTTGTGGTCGCGTGCGTCACTGTTGACGTGCATTGAATCAATGTTGTGCTCATTGAACCGCCAATGATGTGTGAAATTCAGTCGGGTAGACCGCAATTGACGGGGTGTGCTTACACCTCGGGAAGAGCGAATTGCAAACAATTACTTATGCTAGTATTGAGGCCCATCCGCGCGTTGCTAATCGCAGTGGTCAGAAAAGGTGGTGGAGGTGACCATTCGCAAAACCTGGCACCGGAACAACCAACCAGTCTGCGACAGCCGCTGCCCCTGCCAATTCTGTCGAGTGATTTGAGCAAACAGCTTTGTGTCCTTTTTGAGTAAACGCGCGCGTGCCGGATAAATCTGTGAAAAATAAAGTGTGAACTGGACAAATCGCTTTCCGCGTCACTTCGGACAATTATTTGACGATTTTCGGAGGTTGGACTAATTTTAATGCGGGGCATCCTGACGAATTTACTTTTGGGCGATGCTGCTAAACACTTTACCGGTTGATACAAACGCGGGCGGCGTCCCTCAAAAATGGGGCGGCCAAGGCGATGGTTACTTCCACCATCGGCGGTTTTGGGCTAAGGGTAACTCATTGGTTTTATCAGTTTAGGATTAGATAGTTACCCAGCTTTCCTTGTGGCTCCCTTTTGATCGGACCTTATCCAAATGGGGACCTAGACATATTAGTTTTAAGGAAGAGCCCAGATAAAAGACATTAACTCAAACTAAGTTGGTAGTTGGTAGTTGGTATCGTTGAGTGAAGACTTCTTCACCTGTGCAGGGCTCGGCACTCGAAAAAAGTGCAAAATAACAAAAGTAGCAAAAAAGCGAAATGGAAAGTGGGGATTTCGCAAAACGGAAGGCATCGGAAACGCCACAAAACCGTAAAAACATTCTTTGCAACAATATGTGTCTTTTTTTCTTCTCTAATTTATAGGAATTTTACAGCGGTTTCTTTAATTTCATTGAAGAGTTTAGCTGCTGCAACTTAAGAAAGGTGAATAAAGCTCTAGCAATTCGTTAGAGTATAAGAAAAAGTTAATAATTGATTCATTCTTTAATTTTACTTAACTCCGTAGTTTACAAAATTCCATGCAATTACTACAACAAGTTTTATATTGGACAAACCGGGCGTAATTTTCAAACGCGTTTCATCCTTTGCAACAATCTGCGATTACCAACCATCTTGGAAATACCCATCACAAATGCACCATAGATAACTTGACCGTTTTACATCACGCCGTGAAAGGTCATATGCTGAATGTATTGGAAGCGATTTACATTTGTAGAAATATGACAGAAAACCCATCCCGTCTACTAAACGAACAGACTGACCTACAAATCAAGTCCCCCCCCCCTCATTCACCCTGCCAGACACACTGTTTCCTAAACGACTTTAAATAAAAGAACCATTCCTCGAACAAGTTTAGTACCTGATGATGGCGAGAGCCGAAATGTAAATTGTACGACTCAACAAACAACAAGTGAAACATACAAATCCAACCGTGAATATTTTGTCTATATTCTCTTAAAAGTCATTAATAATTCTACGTTTTGATGCCGTTGGACAGTGGCTTCTAGGAAAGCAAGGGAAAACGACTTGAATTCCTTCTCCCATGGAAATGATATTATATCGATTTTATATCCTTTCTTATATCCTTCCTTATCTTATCTTTTGTTTCATCTCTTTTCTTTTTTTTACTTCTTTTTTTCTTGTTTTCTCTTCTTTCCTTGATATAATTAGTCGCGAACGCCATTAAGGCATTATCAAAAGACTGGTGACTATGACTCGCACCCAGTTTGCCTCCCTGTAGTTCAACCGTTTCGCTCTTCACCATTCTTTGATCAACGCGCTTAATAGCGATCACCGTGCATATTCAATCGAATATAGAAAAAGCGCCAACGGGCGTCTAAATCACGCCTGGCGACGGCGCGGATGCCGAGGAATCGTAGCGCCGAACGTTATAGTCTGGCGCGCATGAGTCCACTGTGTTCGCTTGCACTGCATGCCCGTTAGAATCGCCCGATCTAATAATTTCATATCAGCGCCACCGTCCGATTTGGTTGAAAGTTGATTCCGATTAACTTGCCACGCCGATGGTGGGGCGCGCGGTGGGCCTTCGCGCCCAGGTTGGAAGCGTTCATATTCACAAATCTCGGCGGGCGATCTGCGCGCGCCGCATGCGAAACCGTTGCCCGAGTTTCGCGTTGCCGGCGTCCGGAGTCGCACTCGCCGTTTGAAAACAATGCCGGTAAATCACTCGGCGGCGGCGCGCGCCAGCACCGCCGGATTACAAGCGCGCGTAAATCACCGCGCTCAGCGACGAGCGCGCCTCGCCGCTCGTCTCTCCGTGCGCATACGCGCTGAGGCTGATTTGTGGTGGTTCCGCAGGCCCGCCGCGGGCGCGCTGCCCGACCGGAGCGAGAATGAACGCGCGCGCACTTTTCGGCTCGCCTCCTATCGTGCGCAATCCGATAAAAAGTGCGGATAGTGTCGGCGGGCGAGGAGCGGAGTTGGGAGGAAATGCGCGGCGGGCTGGTGGTGGTGGAAGGTGCGCAACGTGCGGATGGTCGGGAACGGCGTTGTTTTGCTGCCCGATGCCGTCTGGCGCGCGCTGGCGCAGGCGGGGCAGGCCTTCTGGGTGTCAATCAAGCAGGCAGCCGCTTCGACAGCTCGAGGCCGCCCTCGTCGCATGTTTAACATGCGCAACAATAGATCACACCCCAAAATAGGTGTCGAACATCAGGTCGCAACCGGCAATGCCTCGCGCCGAGGCCGAGGACGCCTGAAAAGTGGCTACAAATGACGGCGCGCTATCTTGATGCGAGATTTATGGCGATTTTCGGCCGCCATGGTTATAATTGAAAGCGGCGCGTACAGAAGCGCATGTTAATTAAGGCTCGCGACGCATTCGGTAATTCCTTCGACAGCTCCCAGCTTCGAGCGGCGCGCCACGCCTGAGCGCGGTATGCCGCAGGCAGCGGATCGCCGTAGATGATGTACAATTTTTCACTATAATTAGTCGAAAGCTACAAATGAAAAAAAAACACACACATACACACTCTGCGACCCTGCGACTCGGCGACTCGCCTGATGGCTTTGGCGCACAATAATCGCGTGTAATATCGGCGGCATACGCTGCTCGCCGCTGCTGGAAATGTTGATGTATCTCGCCGTATACATTAACGGCTGGCCGGCTACCGTCTTTGCATATTCCCGGCCGCCGAGGGCAGCCACAAATGGCCCGGGCGACCAAATGAGTTACTGCGATACCGATGCCTCCTCGGATGGCAGCGTAATGCGAAATAGGCCGTCGCGTGGATCAAATATCAGAGCTACTGATGCTCTCGCCCTGAACGGGCCGGGCACACCATTTGGTGGTGGTGTACCTTGAGGGTACCCTCCGACGCCGGAGTGGAAACGATGCGTGTATTGCAGCAAAGTGCGGATGACCAAGGTACCAAAGCGGCGCGGACACCGAGCGCGGACCCCGGCATGCTCCAAAGTTGATCGCTTTGTAAAACGTCAACATCGCATTGCTCACAATCCGGCGCGGAGCGCGGTGCAGGTACCTCTATCAGCGAAACTGATATATGGCCGCCACATACATATGCGCGCGCGCTATATTTATATTCGTTCGGTTTGCTTTGCTTGCATTTTTTTTTGGGGGCCGCGAACAACGCCGCCGATATTTGAAGACTTGCGAGCCGTTAATGCCTCATAAATTAAGGTCGTCGGCGGCGCGCTAAATGTGGGCAACGGCGTAAAAACAAAGTCAATCAATGCGCCGCGCGCGTTATCGGCGGCGAGGCGTCGTTCGTCTTCGGGCGCTTGCTTCTTCTTGCTGCCTCTCTCTCCCCATTCGGCAGTTAGTTAACGCGCCATGCTGACGCATGGCAGAGGCAGCGGGCGCTTGTTTTGCTCCGCGCTCATGGTATGGTAATGCACGCGCTGAAATAGATCATATTCCCATTAACACATGCAAATGAACGGACGCAGCGGCAGCGCAATCTATCAAGGCGCAAGCGCGCGCTGAATTTCTGCGGCCGCACGGCCCAGGCACGGCGGTGGTACCCGATGGTACGCGGTAACAGCCGCTGCCCTCCATCGGCGCAGGCGCACGAACCGAACCGGCGAAGAAATTGAAATCGTACATGCTTGGCGCTCGCGTTTTTAAGCCTCGGCGTTTTCGCGCGTTAGTTTTTCGCTCGGGTCGCGGCGCGCCGTCGGTGTGATGGTTGGGTTCTTCATGGGTACCTCGCCGCCTAGCGCTGGCGTTGCCGTTGCGCCGCTGCCCACCGCACTCGTGTGCGCGGCGTGCGTGCGTGCGTCCCGGCTGTGTGTGGATTATAAGTAGATCGTAAATCGCGAGCTTGTCGGCGGTCGGATGTGAATGATTTACACGGGACGGTGGCATCCGTTCGCGCGCGGGGTTCGCATGCGCGCGCACCTAGCCGACGAACGCTGGGCGCGCGCGCGCGCCGGCAAAAAGCGCGGCGCGGAGCGTGGAATCTATGCGAAAGTCGCTGCGAGCGCGCTGGTGTAGGCAGTGCGCAAGAGGCGAAGAAGCCGCTCGGTTTTGTGAGTGTCTTTTCGTTCGCCGCTGCTGCTGCTGCTGCTGCTGCTGCTGCTGGATGGAAAACCAACGAAATTGAAATCGGCGCGCTGCACGGATTACCGCAGCCGACGCGCAGGACGTTGATTTGAAAATATCGCGTGCGGCGCGCGCTTGCGCCGAACCGCGTCGTTTATTTTCGAACGCGCCGCCAGTCCGACCTTATCGGCTGCGTCTGCGACGTTCGCTCCGGGCGTCCCGCGCGCGCTATCAGATTACAAATCGCCCCGTTTATTTCGATAGCATCCAGCCACGTTTTGGCCTAAACGCGCCTAAACGCCCGGCCCTGAGGCGAAGCGGAGCGAGGCGCCCGCTTCATTAATTACCTCCTCCTGACTCACCCCAAGCGGGCGCAGGCATGCCACAATTCTTCGCGTTCGCAGTACCGACGAGAATTCATTGAGGTTCTCATGCGCGGCCGACCGCGAGCGCGCGGGGCTGCGACAAAAGTTTCGACGGAGACAAAGCCCAACCAACTTGACGCCGCGCGAGGGACGCCACTGCGGATTGATGCTGTCGCGTGATATTTTTATTCCGCTCGCCGATGCTATCGGCAGTCGGCGCGCAGCAGCCTCCTTGGTGGTGTAGCACCGGCGCGCAGGGATGGGAACGTGGAGGCGATGAATGAAATGATTTTATTAAGCATGGTGGTGGGCCCGCAGAGGTGGCGTCGAGGTGCAGATAGCATCTATTACGTGCGCTTTCTCGTGCGGCGTTTTCCGTGCGGCGCGCTTTTTCCATTCATCGGATGCAATCGAACGCAATCGCGGAGTGCTTGCCACTTACCACGGCCACTCAGTAGTGCTTGCAGACCGGCATGAGGGTACGCCGACGGGTTGCAGGCAGCAGGCACGGCGAATCAGGAGGCCCTTTAAGCTCATGGGAAAGCCGAAATTATCGAGCGTAACTTTGCGGCGCTCTGCGCCAACTTTAACTGCTTCCAGAGCAACGCGAGGCTCAGTTTTTGGCGAACGTCGAATAGTAGACGGCGTTACAAAAATAAGTATAAAATAAAGTAAAGGGCCATCAATCCCAAAACAACTATAGAACACATATTAATAGGGATCTTGGAAAAATCAACATCCAACCGAATAACGTTTTGAAGCGGTACATATCGTTATCATCTCTGGCACTACAACCCTTT
>JAAAKC020000007.1:461930-479696 GCA_010014765.2 Aenictocupidus jacobsonorum | reverse complement strand
GGCACTGTTTGTTATAGCATGCAACACGTAAGTGCGTAATATGCCTATTGTATTTCCATTTATGCGCTCCCAAAGCGTTAACCAGTCCGAAGGAAGCTCTTGGCGGTGCTCCCTTCCACTCGAGTCGCAGGCGAATTTCGCACATCGCGTGAGTCGCATAATGGCCGCTGGCGTGCATTATAATTTGGAGCGAGCGGTGACGGCACCGGCATCCGATAACAAATCGCGAATACTGCTTCGGCCGCCAGTCCGTCTATGCGGCAAGCTCTACGAGGCGGATGTCTGCCGTTGTGCGTCTCGTTCGCGTAAATTTAGACGCGTGAAAGCAGCGTGGAGGGTTTGACTTCGTATCTGGCGATCCGGTGTCGCGTCGCGAACATAATACTCGCCGCCAATTCGGACCGGCGGCTAAGATTGTATTCGTGTGCTGCCGCGACATCCTGTATGACCGTGGACCCAATTAAAAGGGAACACGTAATGAAAGAGAAGAAGAATGATTCCCCAGTTCCCATGCTCTGCGATTTGCAATTACTGCCGCGCGCGCGGGCTGGTAGCGCCTGCTGATGGCGTGTTGCCATCATTAGCTTGAGCTTTAATAATTTAATACGTCCCTGCCATGCGCGCAATGTAGTAGCTGAGCTTAATTGTGCGCGCGGCCCGATCTGCTGTTCCAGAGGCGCTCCTGCAGAGTCGGCCGCTGCCGCACATACCAAGCGTGCCGGAAACCGATCCGCCCGGAACGCTCAGCTCCGCGGCGGTTAGCGCCACCGTGGGCACCCTGAGCGGCTCTCTGGGCGCGGCATCCGCGTCCACGCCACTTTCTCTGGAGGCTAATCGATGGACGTCGAAGGAGAACCTTCTCGCGCAGGAAGAGGACGACCCTCAGCTGTTCGTCGCTCTGTACGATTTCCAGGCTGGCGGCGAGAATCAACTAAGTCTTAAAAAAGGTACCACTCGTAGTTAAGCTGACAATAAGCTGCGCCACCGGGAGTAGTCAGTGTGTATCATTTGCTTGCGGTTTAGGTGAACAAGTGAGAATATTAAGTTATAACAAAAGCGGCGAATGGTGCGAGGCGCACTCCACGTCCAACCAGGTCGGCTGGGTGCCCTCCAACTATGTGACGCCGGTGAACTCGCTCGAGAAGCACTCGTGGTACCATGGCCCGATCGCGCGCAACGCCGCCGAGTACCTCCTCTCGTCGGGCATCAATGGCAGTTTCCTCGTGCGCGAGTCGGAGAGCAGTCCGGGCCAGCGCAGCATATCGCTGCGCTATGAAGGTCGAGTGTACCACTATCGGATCAACGAGGACGCCGAGAAGAAGGTGTTCGTCACGGCCGAGAGTAAGTTCAACACGCTCGCGGAGCTGGTGCATCATCACTCGATGCAATCGGACGGGCTCATCACGCAGCTGCTCTACCCAGCGCCCAAGCACAACAAGCCGACCGTGTTTCCGCTCAGCCCCGAGCCCGATGAGTGGGAAATCAATAGAACCGATATCGTGATGCGGCACAAGCTCGGCGGCGGCCAGTACGGCGATGTATACGAGGCGGTGTGGAAGCGCTACAATATGACCGTGGCGGTGAAGACCCTCAAGGAGGACACGATGGCGTTGAAGGACTTCCTCGAGGAGGCTGCGATCATGAAGGAGATGAAGCACTCCAATCTGGTGCAGCTGATGGGGGTGTGCACGCGCGAGCCGCCCTTCTACATCATCACCGAGTTCATGAGCAAGGGCAACCTGCTGGACTACCTGCGCAATGGCAACAAGGAGCAGATCAACGCCGTCGTGCTGATGTACATGGCGACGCAGATCGCCAGCGGGATGAGCTTCCTCGAGGAGCGCTCGTTCATTCACAGGGACCTGGCGGCGCGCAACTGCCTCGTCGGGGAGAATCACCTCGTGAAGGTGGCCGATTTCGGGCTGGCGCGGCTGATGCGCGACGACACGTACACTGCGCACGCGGGCGCCAAGTTCCCGATCAAGTGGACGGCGCCGGAGGGCCTGGCGTACAACAAATTCAGCACCAAGTCGGACGTGTGGGCGTTCGGCATCCTGCTGTGGGAGATCGCCACCTACGGCATGTCGCCGTATCCGGGCGTGGATCTCACCGACGTGTACCACATGCTGGAGAAGGGCTACCGCATGGAGTGCCCGCAGGGCTGTCCGCCCAAGATTTACGACCTGATGAAGCAGTGCTGGCATTGGCACGCGCACGAGCGGCCCACATTCCAGGAGATTCATCACGCGCTGGAGAACATGTTCCAGGAGTCCAGCATTACTGAAGGTAGCACCTCTGCGTCTTTCGCCAGCCTGCTGGCCTTTAGTTGCGTTAGTTGGTAGTGGTAGCAGCGGATTGGGTTTGGCGTTTGGGTTCTGTTTTCTTAGTGATTTTGTTTAACTCTACTCGTTTTGTGACATTCCGCAGAGGTTGAAAAGCAGTTGCAGGGCATGGAACCACCGCCGGTTCCGCTGGGCACGCCGCACATGTCTTTTAAGAAGACGCACTCCGGCAGCACCGGCAACATTCACGGCCTGGTCTCCTTGTCGGAACAACAGTCAGCAGGTAGGACATCTGCCAGGAGAAAGAATGGCTCTTCTTCTTTGCGACTTTTACTGCTGGCGATGCTTGCAATTGCTTCTATGCTGCACGGCCCCTTCACTTTGTCATGCATTCACAGATAATCTCACGTCGTTGGCTAAACTGAGCACTTTCACGGGTGGCTCCTCGAAGAGCAATGTCCAGTTGCGCCGCACGACGAACCGCCGAGGGAAACAGGCGCCTGCGCCTCCCAAGCGCACCAGGTATTTATATCCACCCAGCGAAGATGTGTTGCAATCCAGATAATTGTGGCGTTCTTTTCAGCCTGTTATCTTCTTGCAGTTCATTCCGCGACAGCACCATCGACGACCACTACCAAGGCGATGCTGATATGGAAGGGGCCGATTTAAATGGTATTAATAACAGATTTAAAGGTAGACTTTCTCTATGTACTATGGTGTAGGTGGATGCAAGGGATGTGCAACCGTGGACGAGACCACGTAACGCTTTGAATTATCCTGCCTAACGTATGCGTTTTTTGAGTGATATTAACGGTTTCCACATCAGAACATCGGTGGAGAAATATAATCGTTGATGCAATACGGCAGTTTCACACCAATGTGTGCGTTTGACTGATAGTACTCGTGTTTCTGATGCTGATGATAAAACCACGACACATGAGCGGGAGTGTTTAATGTGTGTCCCAAATTTAGGTGTTACGCGAGAGCTGCAGAGTTTGACGGCGAGCGCAAAGGGAGGGGACAGCGAGGGTGAGCTGCAAGATCAAACTCCCGATACGGACGATTCGGGCGCGCATTCCTATCCGGAGGTATCCGGTTCCGCGTTTGTCGTTCCGGGCAGCGGCTCGTTCAAGCGAGCGCCGATAATGGGCAACCGTGGGCTGGAGCAGCGCGGCCGGAAGACGAAAACATATCCGGACAAGGAGCAGAAACAAGCGCAACCACAGGTAGTTCGCTCTTATCATTTCGAGTTCGCCGCAGGGCTTCGTTATGATAAAGTGTTGTTTTCAGGTGCAAGTTGCTGCCTTGGAGGTGCAGAACGTCCGCAAAGCCATCAGTCGCTATGGCACATTGCCAAAGGGCGCGCGCATTGGCGCCTATCTCGAATCTCTTCGCCAGAGTGGCATCTCCAACCAGGAGCAGGCGCCACAAGCTGCCGCCGCTGTAACATCGGCCACCGGCGCCGCATCGGTTGCTAAAGAGGCGAAGGATTCGTCGCAGCGTTCGCTGTCGCCGCGCACGAACATCCGCACTCAGCCGCAGATGATTCGCAGCAACTCCTCCAGCGGCGTCACCACCTTCCATGCGCAGCAGCCGCCCAGCTCGCCCACGGCTTCCAAGTTCAATCGCAATCGCAACATGCAGCGCAATAACACCGACCTCGGCGGTTGTAGCCTGCGCACGTTCAAGGCTGCGCAGCAGAGTGGGAACTTCCGCGGCGGCAGTCCCTCAAGATCCGCACAGCCGCCGAGCCTTGCCGATTTGGAGTTTCCGCCACCGCCAACTGATTTACCACCCCCGCCCGAGGAGTTCAACGGTCCCATGGAGGCCATTGACTCGATGGGCTTCAATTGCATGTCCTCGTCTTTGGAAATTCGAAAGCGCGTGCCCATCTCACCGCTGACTTCGCGCAAACAGGAGACCGAGGACAACGATGTGAGTAACCTGCAACCTTCGGTCGAGGAGGCTTCTTCTCGTTTTGGCGTTAGTCTCCGCAAGCGTGAGCCTTCTTCCGACAGCTGTAGCAGTGCGAACAAGGAGGATAGAGATCGCAGTCCTCACAGAACGAGCTTAAGTTTGACTAGCCCAAGTGTGGAGGGCAAAAGCCCAATGAGCATCGATTCGGATGTCCCCACGGTCGGTTCGCCCATAGATCTGCCACCTCCAGTATTTCCCGGGGACGGTGACGTGGACGAAATTGATGACGGCGCACCGACTGAGGAAGGCAAGAAGCTGCTGAATGCTCGCCTTCTCAAAGAGATGGAGCTCAAGCTTGTGACCGAGATGAAAGAGCGCGCCGATCAGAAGCAGAAGAACGTCAGGGAATCGCCCGACTCTCTTTTGGCTGTGAGTAGCATTAGTAACGATCCCGTATCTCAATTGGTTTCCGAGCTGTCCGAGCAGTTGAACTTGCCAAAGGCGACGCAGGGCGCGCCGCCGCCTGCCACAACGAAGCCCGACACGAACGGCACTTATCTGCAGAACCTGAAGAAGGTTGAGCCGTCGAAGAAAACCGCGCCGAAGGATAAGAACGACTCGGTCGACAGCGGCATCATGATCGATTTCAAGTCGCGCTTGCGGAAAGTCGACAACGGAAATGAGAAACTCGAAAGGAAGTCGGACGACGATGATAGGAGTGAACAGAACAAAAACAGTCAGGACGAGAACAGCCGCGAGAGCATCGCCAGCTCGGATGGTGGCAACGCCAAGACGGAGGAGGGCGACGACAAGCGCAAGAGCACCGGAAGTATCAGCTCGTTGAAAAAGCTGTGGGAGACGAAGGAGTCGATTGAGGTGTCTAATAATACTCAGTTGTCGCCAAAACTCGGCGCGAAGAACATCAAGAACGACGAGCTCATCTCGGAGCTGTCAGCGACTGAGCCCGACGACACGTGCAAAAATACGAAAAACGAAAAGCGCGTCTGGCCGCCGTCGTCGGTGATCGATGACAAACGACTCATTCCCACCAAGCCGCCCGTCAAGTTGAAGCCTATCATCCGCCCGGCGAGCTCGGCGATCTACGCCACTCCGATTGCCTCGGCCAACAACAAGCCGCCCATCTCGGCGAAGCCCAGCAATCTGGAGAGCAAGACGCCGGAGGAGGACGCCAAGATCACTAATAACGATCCGATGAAGGCAGAGAGCAAGGGTAAGGACAACATCCTGCAGATCTCGCGCGCGCTGGAGTCCACACTTAACAGTATTAAAAATAATCCGGTCGTCACGTCAACCACGTGGCTGCAGCTCTCCGACAAGATCGGCCTGCTGCACAGCTCGTGCATGGATTACGCCGATAATGTCGTTCCTGCCCACACCAAGTTCCAATTTCGTGAGCTGCTCACAAAGCTGGAGACTCAGGGCCGTCAGTTGCGCACAGCAGGCTCGCGCAACTCCTCGGAGAACTCACGCTGTGTCAACGACGTCATCAACACGATTAAAGACGTCGAGAACGTTGTCGTCCGATAGATACCCACATCGCATACTGCGATCGCACGAAACCGTTACGACTGCGTAGGACCACTAAGTAGCACTAAATTTAAGGCGCGTTTCCGAAAGCATTTGTTGCATTTACAACCATTTCATTTTTTCCTCCCCCCAACCATGTGAGCCAGCATATAGACAAAATATTATCCAGTCGAGCAAGGGACACTTGTACCAATGATTGTTTCCACGCCAGAAACGCTTGTCAGTCGTAATAATGTCGTATCAAAGCCGCCAAAAAACCAATACGAGTAGTTTTAAAGCAATTTTATTTGTTTCTTTGCTAGGGATAATTTAGATTTGTCTGTAAATTCTTTTTTTTTCACTCAACTGTGATACAACTATTAATTTTACAAGTTTTACACCTACATGCTCAACGGAAATGTTTATTATTTAACATTTTTAACTAACATGTTTTTATTCTGGTCTTTGCGGCGATATTTTGTCTACTCTATGAGATACAATTCTAACTAATAACAAGAGAGATCATACAACAATAATACGAGCAATCAGTGCGATATGCAACGATCTATGGATGGCGGTTATCGCACTGTGATGTGAAGGAAAAACATGATTTCAAAATGTCTATTTTATTTTAATTTATAATGACAATTATGCTAGTCTTCATTTGTATATTATATATGTTTAGAGCGTGTGAAAAGAAAAATGTGGATGTGAACTATAATATCTACATATATTTTTAACATTTCGGCAAGGTAACAAGAAGAAGACGAAACAAAATTTCTGCGTAAGGCATGATTGACTATTCGGATTAGAATTAGTCAATTAATAAGTGTGGGCATGACAAAATACGAATGATAGTTTGCGCACGATGATGGATGGTGACTTTTCACATCTTATATGATTCTATTTTGTGTAATCCAAAGATGAATTTAAATTTAGTTGTAGCGAATGCGCCACGCCTCTCGCCAGAGATTTGCACCGCCTGCAAGTTGTGTACGGGAATGCTTCTGATGAAAAGTTACGCGATCGTACGATTTAATAAGTTATTACTATTATTTTTTTGATATGGATATATTGATTAATTAATCTTGGAATTTAATTATTCTGTAAATACCTATATATACATACTTTTATATCGTAATCAATTAATTGTTAGACTGATATAATTTTGCACTTGTATTCGTAAAAATATTCATCAAGTCACGCCAACATGTGGACGATTTCAACGAATTTTCCAATTTTTTTGCTGTTCGGATGCGAATTTTTGGAACATTGTGTAGCGTAGTGCCCAAAACCAATACTCGGTTTCCGGTGTAAACTGATGAAATGCTCAGCAACTATACCACGGAACAAAGAAAACATAGGAATTTTCCGTTGCGATCTTGCGTTTCCTACGAAACTCCAATGGAAATTGAAACTCACACGGATATAAATATCACGCAAATAGTTTAATCGATCCACACATCATTGTCTCAGTGAAATACTACCATAAATGAAATTAAATTTACTTCATTGCAGCGGTTGTTGTTTATAATCTACAATTTACGATTACAACGATATACTCATCCTCTCTGTGCAGAAGGAGCACATTACTACACGCTATACAAAGTCATGAAATCAAGAAAGCAAATAGATAATACGAACGAAAAATTGCTGCTGTTCAGTGTCGAATATTATATCGTTAGGGCTATTTTAGCAAAAATATATAGTATTTTCTGATTTATATGATTGCTCTGATGTTTTATGCTCTGTTTTCTCTTGTATTAGTTTATGCCATTTGGTATCGGATCAATCGTAGGACAGAACCGTGCACTTTTATAGAAGAAATGTGTACAAATAATAAAAATTCTAAATGAAACTTGAACACAACACGTTTTGATGGGATAATACTCGAATGTTCGCTAAGTAATTACCAGTAGTCAGCAGCGTAGGTGAACAATTTTAACGCAATTTTTGATATTCGTTTATGTATGTACAAATTATATTTATGCTGGAATCATGTACAGGTTATTGATAGGGGATAAACAGACTGTATCTACTTAAAAATAGATTTGCTAAAACTTTTATATCTGCACTTACAATTAGTTACGCTCCATTCTGTACAATTTCGAGCTAACTGGTACTTCCAGATCTATGCAAGACACTAATGTGTGTCATACTCCCAACTTTTCCAAAATCTAGCACATGAAACACGAGCTATGCTGTTTACAATCAGAAGTGCTCCAAACCTCCTTCATTTTAGAAAACGTTCAATATAAAGCACGCCGGATGCAAACGCCGCTCGATACCCCAAAGGATTCTTTTGTCCAAAATAAGGATAAGCCACAACAGAAAAAAAAACAAATGAAAACCAGCCTTTATTTCAAATTATTTTATGGTAGGTGCAATATCAGAAAGCAATGTAAGCTACAAACTTCGACAATCTTCCTAAACATCTTCGCAAATCGAATTATTCCAAGTGCACTATTATTTGTGAAGAATAATAAATAAGGATGGTGCACGATACCTGCTCCATTATTAAACGCAACTAGTTCTTAATTAATGAAACAAAACGATATCGAGCACATACACCAAAGTTCAGTGTTCTAAACCCGTCGCATTTTCCTACAACAAAATGAAAGTTACCAGTTATCACACACTCCAAAAACAAAACAACGTACGTTCTCAAACCAACTTCTTTTAAATTTGATGTTGGCCTTGCGCGTCGAATTGGCCGACGTCTTGGTCTAAAACAGCAACAAGGGGCATCTTATTGTATCCAGTCACATGCGCATATTAAAAGACTGTACTCACGATGAACAGTCAGTGTCATTAATACTTGATGAAGAAGTGGTAGAGTTTACACTCGGTAACGTCGACTCGTTAGCGGTGGAACGTTTTTTTGGACTTATCGACTTTCGCTTAGGAAGCGCGACAATTCGTTTTAGTACCACCGAACAAGGAGTAATTTTAGCATTTCTGAGGTAGAAATTATTATGTGAATGGTAAAGTGTGGACCAAAAAATGAAGTATTTATATGAAACTATTTCATTACCTAGTCAAGTTTGCGCGAGTAGCCGTCTCGTCAATATTTTCATTGTATGCTCGCGATTTTCGTCGCTTTCTCCGGGATGGTGGCAATGCTGGCGTGGATGTGGCGAATGATTCACTCACCCCCTGCTGGAAAATCGTACTAGAAAGCATGTCCATGCTCATGCGTGCAGTTTCCCGTAAGGTACTCGAATCCGTTTCTTCAGCATTTGCATTGGGTGCAGCCATTTCAGATTCGGTATCGCGAGTGAGTATAGATGTATCAACCGCCACGGTTGCATTCGGTCGCCTACGTAAGCACCCCCGGCGTGTTGTAACATAGCCCAAATTTGATATGTCCGCGAGTGAAGTATCTTGAGTTTCGAACACGCTCGAGTTTTCGTTTTGTGAGCTACCGGACACGGCTGCAGGTCGTGCAAGAGAAACGCACAAAATCTGCGAGGCCATCGGATTGGTAGTAGTACGCGTTCTTTCATTTATTATCTAAGACAATTACAATTATTTAAAGAGACTGGTTGGTCTGAAATGCAACAACTTACAATTGATGATGCAAGTGCTTCAGATTCCTCCAATATAGTGTGTAGATTCGGTTGACTTCTAGTTTCAACTGGACTGTCTTCTGGAGAATCCTCAGTCTGAAGATTAAGTTGTGTTAGTTATTTATATATGGTATTCAATTCATTCAGCTAGTGCTATAACACCTTACATCACTTAGTTGAAGATTCATGCTTTCAATTTCCTCAGCATCAACATCTTGCTCTGGTATAACATTAACGTAGGTAGTTTCTTCAATAGCATCCTCCCTGTTTGCACCATGCCAGGCAATCTCAGTTACTTCCTCAGAAGTCCCTTGTCTTACTCTCTCACTCAATCGCTCCAGCTGTTCAGGAGAAACTCTGGGCAGATTAATCACTGGGCTCTGGATTGTATGACCACTAACCATTGGCTTTACAGCTTGTGTTTGTTGTTGTTGCAAACCTGCTGCATTGTAATGAAGTGACTTGCTGCTTGAAGCATCTGTGCTTGATTCAAAGCATGCTATAAAATGCAAGCATATTGAGATAACAGATCACATAATAATATAAATATGTTATTTATAATTAATTAATTTAAATACCTGGATTGCAGCTGTTTACCACAATCTCCACAATATCATGTGAGAGTAATACATACTTTGAATGCAATAACTTAGCTTTCTTGGCAATTTCTTCACTTCGTACCTTTCTGCTGCCCAACTCTAACTCCAGCTTGTTTATTATCTTTATCATTTGCACTCTTTCCTTTAGTAGTGTGGCAATTTTTGCAGTATTCTTTACATTTGTCTCTGTGAGTGTTTTGTTTTTTGCCAACAGACCAGCATTTGCAATTTGGAGATTCTTATTCATTTTCTGAAGGTCATCCTCTGTACCATCTTCAACATTAATAAGTATTGTAATTACCCTAGGGGTCTGAAGAAATTAAAAGAGGTTCCTAAATCGCGCAATTGGACTAACCCGCGTTTGTTGAAGATGGTGTGGAAGTAGACGAATTGGAAGGGGCTGGTGATGGGGAATGCATTCGACGGTTTTTCTTCCGTTGACCCATCTTCGGCTGTTCTTTTCACGTCCTGGTAAATGACTAGTAAACGAACTTGATTGGATACGAGCAAAGTGCAACAGCAAATAAACTTTGGCACTCGTTAAATGGTTGACGGTTGGAGCTAACAAGAATTAGAGTGACACGAGTGACATAGTTTTTCTTTTAGGATGGAAACATGTTATAGATGTCGCCATATCGAATAAAATATGACAAAAGAATCAAATTAAAGCAGGATCTAACTTTTTTTGATCAAAATAAATCCACATTACTCTAGTCTAAAAGCTAGTAGCATATAATATATTTCCGCCTATTTGACTAGAATGGCAACAATTGAATTGTTCAGTAGATGTCACCACAGGTCGAAACAACATTAAGGAAAATCAAAAATTGTTAAAAGCTTGTAATTATATCTCTGTTTTTTAATAAGAAAATAGACCCAAAAGAATATTTGTATACATTGTATACAAGGTTTTATGGGCTTAAACCTGGGAACCTAGTGGTGGAATCAGAGTGATACCTCGCGTATCATCTTCGGCTGTCTTTGACACGGAGTGGTTGTCAAACTCGTGCTCGTTGCCCGCTCGTTGCACGGCGTTCAGTCCATCGCAGATTCCTCTTGCCGCTCCTCACTGCGCCGCAGCCGTGTCGACCTGCATGGGAATACGCGCCCGGCGTCGCGGTTCCTCCGCGTAGACAAACAGCGCACCCGCGACGACAACACGGTCGCCACGGCGCGGCCGCCACCACCGCAGCTGCCGCAGCCGTCAGCATGCCCAAGTGCGATGTGAAGACGCGCTACATCCCGGCGACGTTTGCATGGATCTTGCTGCTGGCCGCCACATCGTCGTTCTTCTACTTCCCGTGAGTGCGACTCGCGCCTACTCCTAGAGCGCCAGCGGTCCTGAGCACGCCGCCGCCTCTTGTGTTTTAGGGCCGTCTACTACATCCGCCACTATCCCTGGGTGCCAGCATGTCAGGCGGTGATTACGTTCTTTGTGCTCGCGAACTTCACGCTCGCCACCTTCATGGATCCCGGCGTCATCCCAAAGGGTAATGATGGGGGAAGATATCCGCACGCGCTCGGCGTCGTTTATATTTAGATCGGATTTATATTTGTACCGATTTTGATGTGCGCGCCGACGAGTGTGCTCCGGTTGAGTGTTGTGGCCATCAAGCTCTTGCTGATTTTTTTGGCTGCACTTCACAAGAGCCTTCTGCAGTTGGTGCTTCTGGCTAATCAGGGTGTTTATTTTTAGCGCCACCTGATGAGGATCGTGAGGATGACTTCCGAGCACCACTCTACCGCAACGTGGATATCAATGGGATCACTGTCAGGATGAAATGGTGTGTCACTTGTAAATTTTATCGTCCACCAAGATGTTCTCACTGTAGTGTTTGCAATCATTGTATTGAGGTAAGAGCAACACCATACTTAAAAGCATTAAACAGTACAAATTAGTAAAATATTTTGTGATTTAAATTAATATATGTTCCAATCAAACACATTAGTGTTTAGTTGCTTGCTCTAACCTGTATAAGAAACTCATACAGTGTGAATCAGTGAATCAAGGAATTAATATTCAGATGATTGCTTACAAATGCCTGAAAGATAAGGATGAATCAATTTTTAAAGGCATTTAAGTCAATTCCATAAATTATCTATATCTATGTGAATACAATTACGCGGGTAATTTTGGATTATGCGCTGGTCCGCCGCCACTTGTTTCGCGCATTTCCAATTCATGCTGCACTGCTCTAGTATTTTTAGTCCCAAGAGCTTAATCAAGGTCTCACGCGCATAAATATTGACTCGGTTTGTGCCGGCACTCCAACAACAACATTGCATCGCGTGTACGAGTATTGTGCTGTGTGTTATGGGCACGCACGGAGAACGGAATTAATCATTGCGGCGACTCGCAACGATAAACATTTGTTTACACTGACTTGGCGTGTAAAGACTCTGGTAACTTTGTCATTTGTACTGCCGGCAAGTGTCTTTCATTAAAGGCTAGACGCCGGTGAGTGTGACTAACGCTGTGTACCACTTTTTATTTGCAGACGTTTGATCATCACTGCCCATGGGTAAACAACTGCATCGGGAGGAGAAACTATCGGTTTTTTTTCTTCTTCCTGATATCGCTGAGCATGCACATGATCAGCATCTTCGCGCTGAGCTTGATCTTCGTCCTACAGAAAAAGGACCGGCTTACGGATGTCGAACCGATTGTAGCGTATCCTTTAATATGCGTTGTTACGATTTGAATTGACATGGCTTGGGGTGCGGTGGTTCCTTAATGAGATGTTCAGTATGGTGCTGATGGCGCTGGTTGCGTTGCTGGCCATCCCGATATTCGGGCTGACGGCTTTCCACATGATGTTGGTGTCCCGCGGGCGCACGACGAACGAGCAGGTCACCGGCAAGTTTAAGGGCGGTTTCAATCCGTTCTCCAGGGGATGCTGGAACAATTGTTGCTACACACAGTTCGGACCGCAGTTTCCCAGGTTAGTTGCGTCGAATTGATTAGTCCTTTGCTCCCGAGGAATGCAAAACGAGCGCTAACGCCACCCGCGCTGCCTCTGGCGCCGGCTATAGGCTAAATGATTAATGTTTTTTACTCGTCCAGGATGAGTTGCCACTTCAACGTTGATGAATTGAAATTGCCGGCGAATTTCATGAATTAACGAGTTAACAAGAAGTTGCGATAGCAAGATTGGCAGCTGTATAAATTGGCTTTGTTATTTTGTTGCTGGTGCGCGAAACGGAGGCGCATACTGATTGAGTTGATTGCACTTTGCAGCCTGATGCGGCTGAGGAAATGCGCCGTTAAGAATCGTATCTTGCATGGCCCCATTGCTACCATCACAAATGACAGTCAGGTGAAGACCTACATGGACAACAGCAACGGCGTGCGAAGTCTCAATTCCAACGCGTACAATAAGGTGGTTATAATTACTGTTTAATTGGATTTGGCGGTGGTGGCGAGGGTTCTAATCCTCCTATGCGGTGTGTTTGTAGTTGTCGCCTGGAAGAGATGGCATGGACCTCGATTTAGAGCCCTCAGCGTCGCAATCGCAAGACTGTGAGCCCACCCCTCCCTTACAGAGACACGGCTCTAAGAATAATTTCTTCCTACCGCCCGTAGATGGCGAGTCGCCGCGCCATCCGGCGCAGCAGCAACAGCAGCAGCGCCTGCAATATGCGCGCCACAGTCCGCACCCGCGGCCGCGGGGCATGGACACCAACCGCAGCGGCACGCCCGATAGTCTCGGCCCGCAGCGCCCCTCGCCCACCATGCAGCAGCGCATTAAGAGCCTCGGCGTGCCGACGCCCATCGCGATGTCCAGTCCAGTGCGCAGGTGAGCCTCGCGGCGCAGTAACGCGTGCCGGGCGGCAGGCATCACCCGCCGCCCGGCCCTCCCTCTCCCGCCATCCGCGGTGCCACACGCATGCAGCGCTTCCCGTCGGTGCTAGACATGTAGCTGCTTCCTTTCCGCAGATCTAATCCCAGCACTCCCACGCAGCCGCGCCGGCCCGACTTCATAGGCGTGCCCTCGAACCACACCGGCGTCGGCGGAATGGGCGGCATGGGCGCGCCCTACTACGACTTCCAGCCGGCGGCGGCGTGCCAGCGGCCGCCGCCGGCGCCCATCGCCGCCTATGGCGGCAGCCCCCAGCGGCGCTTCATGTCCGAGGGCGAGCTGGGCCGGCAGATGGACCTGGCGGCGCACCAGCACGCGCGCACCAACAACACGGTGGACAACATCCGCGAGCTGGCCAACTCGCCGCAGCGCGGCGTCTACATGTGGAAGGAGACGTCGCCCGGCTATCCGCCGCCGACCGCCCAGCATCCGGACTTCTATCGCTCCAACCCGACTAGTCCCACGCAGCAGGGTGGTGGCGGCGCCGGCGGCGGGTACGGCGCGCCGCGCGCGTACCATCCGGCGCTGCGCGGCGGCGTTTCCGTATACCCGCAGCAGCCGCCGCCGCAGTCGCCGCAGGTGCATCGGCGCGCCGCGCAGCTGGGCGCCAGCACGCCAACCTTGGCGGCGGACGCGCGCCGCCGCCCGATGTCGTTCGTGCGCGCGCTGGAGATGACTGACACGGTGGAGCTGAGCTCGGCTGGTGGCGCCGGCGGCGGTGGGGGCGCGCACCAGGCCCGGCCGTCCACGCCCGATCGGAACAGTGTGTACGACATGAACTACGAGATATCCGTATAGGGAAGGTGTTGGCACTCGCGCTACGCCGACTGAGCGCGAGTGAGCTTCGCGTCCGGCAGCGGCTCGTGAGGTGTGGACGCGTATGTGACTGGCGACGACGACGGCCTCCTCGAGGTGACACATTCCGTGCGTGCCGCGACTGGACCGCGCTGCGGAACGACGTTTCGCCACCTCGGGCGGGGGCGGCACCTAGCGTTTTAAAGTTTAGTGTGTGTACAACTTCTATATGTTGTTTGTTGTTATTCTCTGATATTTAAAGAGGACCCTTTTCTATTTTATCAAACTAATCGGCGTGACGCGCTGTGGACTAGATTGCTGGGTGTGCCGTACACACGTGCACGGACGAAAGTCGCGACATGAGCCAAAATCCTAGTTGAGCGATGTCAACGACTTTATACTCGCACATCGACCCGTGCCTCTCGATGTGTGAGCGTGTGGTGTGGCGCTATATGTACTAAACGTCCAAAATGCCAGGTGTTTTTTTTTAAATCAGAACGAGAAGCATTGTTTTCATTTTTGAATCAGTTGATTTTTATGTTGTAATTTATTTGATTTTATCCGGCGCGACGACGGAATCTACTCTGAGAAAGAAGAGGCGGAGAGGTGGGGTACTGCAATGAGGCCAGCATGTCAGCTTTAATTAATCAATTAATTGTAACAATAATTGTAATGCGAGCTCAAGTAGTGCGACGTTAGGTGGAGCGCGACACTCGACCGAATTCGGACGCACCGTTCTTGAGATGAACTCCAGGCTTCCAAACGAGAGAAACGACCAAAGGAAATTACGTTGGAAATTGTTTGGGATCGGCATGCACATTGCACTTACTAAATGGGTGAGAGTTTAAAGCAATCTAAACTCGGTTGTAACCGTGCGACCTCTCTACGATTTAATGTATAGTGCCACATCGCCGCATTGAGTAAAGTGAGTTAGAAGGGGATGTGGATAACGTGTACGACGGCAGTAACGGTGGCTTATTTAATTCATAAAATTTTGTTGATTTTAAATGTTTATTAATTGTGTGCATATAATACGAGGAGGTGTATTAATTTTTTTGTTTGATTTCATCTTTTTAATGCAACACTTTGCTGGCTACGTTCGCACTGAGGTAGTGGGCAGCTGAGCATCAACATTTCAGCTTTCGGTGCTTGTTGCTTCGACGTGCGTTTTTCCTGTCGTTTGGTGACTTGTGATTTATGATACGTTTGCAGTTTGTTTCGTTGTTGAACGTTAACATTCAGTGCATAAAAAATATTTATTTCTAAACTATAAAGTCTATACCCAACAAATTTATACTTTTTATACGCGTATTGCGCGTGGGGACTTTTCTACCGCACGGAATTTTATTGCAACGAGATGCGAAACGTATTTGGACGCTTTGGGAGACCTTTCTCGACAATTGCTCATTATAAGACTGTGTTAGTTTGGTGTGATTAGTACATTAATGAACAAAATGAAACAAGAGTAAAAACATTTCATGACGACCTCGTTTGCGGAGGAGCAGAACTTGGACGTACTGATAAAAATGTGTGTGTTTTAATATTGGATTGATTACTGCTGTTAGTGAACGTACTAATTAAAGACATTAAATTTAACAATGCAAACTAACGAAACATGTAAAAGTGATATATTATTGAATGCGAAAATTGTGACACGAAGGACACGTATGCAGACGTACATATTTGCACATTGGCTCTCAGGCATATCCAATTATAATAGTGTTGGTGACGGTCGGACGTTGATTGTGAATCGCGGTGCCCCGCCGCTCAATCCAGTTACAATGACTAAATATATAAATGTAAAACGAAACACGAATATGTGAATTGAAACAAGAGCAAACGAAGTCCTAAACGATGAGTTCTAATCGATTAACTCTTAGGAAGACATATGATTTACGAGAGGAAATTAATAGCATTTAACGAGCCATTAACTGATTGAATTAATCCAAACATGTGTATTATATTTCAAGGGAATGAAGTGGAGGGGTAAATGTGGTGTATGAAAGTTATTAGTTTTAATTAATCCGGGGTAAACCACGCAGTTGAACTTGTTGGGATGCTGCTGGAGACTGAAGCAGCACATTGAAACAAGCTGCTGGCGATGGAGTATTTGTTGAATGTATAAAATATCAAGAGAATTTATAACATAACTTGTGACTTATAATTGTTCGATTTTGAACTGTGCATTGCGCGTTGTCAATTTATCCTTCATGGTTGATTCAAGCGGCGAACATGCAAGCAGCAAGGAAGAATTGACGCATTTCGGCTAATCTTCCACTCTGAACTTGACTGGATTTCTCCAGTCAGCGACGTTACCTCACATTTCACAATATGCGCATTTGGGAAGAAACATTTTGCGGATGGAATTTGACATTCTCGGTGGATTGTTTAAAAATCCAATCAACACTAAACTCGCGTGTAGAAAGACAATTGATGACAATCATTGCGCGGATCATCAGACGCCGACGCAAGTGGAGCATTCGTCTTCGATTATACACGTGGGGCGTTTTCCTTGCATTTTGCAGGAAGAAGTTCAACACTGCAGCATTATACATTATACATCCATTAAATCTAGCATTCAAGATCCTCCATGAAGAATTTAATAAAAAAAGAACATATGAATTATGCAATTATATACTAAATTTTAAAAATTACAAATTGTAGATTTTGCAACATGCGATGAGTGCTCCGCAAATGCCTACGCTGAATGACTTAATTTAGCAGGATGAATTTCTCGAAAACAAGGCACCACAGATACAACACCTGACCTTACGGAGAAATAATGCATTGAAACATCGGGGAGTTACTCATTTTTATTTTATTTTTTCGTTTCATCATCTTCATTGAAGCTAATTATCAAACAATCAAATTTCAATCGTCATAGAATCAGTTAGAAAACCTACTTATGTGTACGTTTTGTACGTTTTTTGTTTGTTGTTTGTTTGTGTGTTTGTATGTTAGAGTTTCTAATGTACAAATGCACTTCTATTTCTTCTCTTTTTTCTCGAACATAAAAATCACCACGCCAACTCCTGATTGCTCGCCACTTTCATGTAAATTTTCTCAAACAACGCATCTAAAAATCATAATCAAGAAACACAGACTTGCCTCTTGAGGCGGATAGCGTAATTCGCACAAATGGACCATAAATTAGGTTAAGTCACAACATAGACACGTACGTAACACATCGTGCGGCAAGTATAACGAGTTAAAAAAA